>JAQFVV010012928.1:271535-412502 GCA_028023455.1 Epiperipatus broadwayi
TTGGCCACCCCCCAGAGGACGTGCCTTGCTCCTTCAACAACAGATCAACTTTATCTTTGATAACATCAAACCAACATCAACCCTATTTCAAAGAAAACTTGCGTATTGGGAAGTGTTTGATCTTCTTGACCATCAAAAACAGAGGATCCCCAGCTGCCTTTCAATCAACATCCCTCGAATGATAAGGATGACCAAGCTGTGGAAGTTACCGCCAAAAATTGTGGACTTCCTATTGAAATCCGAACCTGCATGCCCTCCCAACAAATGCCTTCCTCCACTATAAAAGAGGGCAAGATATTGACCCTAATTGCACATTGTGTCAAAGACAGGAAGAGACTACCGATCACTTCCTCTTCGAATGCATAACTTTGAACAATTTAAGAACTCATTTTCAACAAAACATGACAAGAAATCAAATTGAAATGAACCTCAAGACAGCAATTGAAAAGAGCATATTCTCTGAGATCCACTTTCGGCCATAATTAACTTTTCCATCTGGGCATTGTGCTGTAAGCTGGTGTTCCAGGCTGAGACCTTGAATAATATCACAGCATTTTGCCAAATACTAAACAAGGAAAGGGATAGAGATATGCACACTGCTGACCCCTTCACAGCTTCACAAACCTGGGACTCCATTGCAATTGCATAGAGCTCCCATAACTTTGCTGTTTATTGGGTGGCTGTTGCTTTTCATCATTTCATAAAACTCAAACACGGATATTAATACTACCTACTAACAGCATCTCATTTTAATCTTCCCTGCTATGAACTTTAGACAAATTGGGTTTCTATGGTCTATTTTTGGAACAACATACAAGTCACAAAAGTTTCCTGTGCAAACATTAACTCAAATATATCCTTTTTTTATTTGCATGCTATTTCATAATCATTTACTTGTTTTTTTTTTACTTTTTGGTCTGTATTTCTATGGTCTAAATGTACAATAAATTTGGTTTTTGAAAGATAAAAAACCTCCGATCTTGATTTTTTTGGGGGAGAGGGGGTATATTATATATATTATTTCCAGTTTTTATTTATGATCTACTAACTAAATGTAATCAAGAAACGCATCTTTTTGATCAAGTTGCAAGAAATGGATAAAATGTGAAAGATATAACTAGGAGTATATTAAATTTTATTAGTCATTCATTAGACTAAAGATATTCATATACCTGTGAGTATTTAGATTATGGTGTTTTGATCAGAATATTTTTTAAATCTATAATCAATGATAACTTTATATAGCTTTACAATTTAAATTTTAGTATCATTTTAATGTAGATTTTTTTTTAAAAAAACATTGCATATTTTTTAAAAAAGATGGTAATGCAAATTCATTTACATTAAAAAAAATTTCACAAATGACATTGTTTTTTAAAAAAATGTGTGTAGTAATCAAACAATGAATAATTGTGTCAATATATAATAACCCATATCAATGCAAAGAAAAGTATTGATTATTATATTGAGACAAGTGGTTTTCATTCCTAACTGGAAACTCAATGAGATACCTCTGGTAATGATAAATATAATGATTTATAATATTTAAATTACAGAAACATTTGATTCTATTTAAGATTAAAAAATTTATTCATCAATTTGAAAAAACTTATATGTATATTATAAATTATAAATAGAAATACCATGGACTAAATCCTATAAAATAAATTATATATACATGAGAACAAGTTAATAAATAACATAAACTAAATGCATTTTGATGCTGAGCAAGGTAAAATAATCTGAATTTAGATATATGTAATAAAGTTGAATAATTAAATCACAAGTAAATGTATAAATGGAAAATCACTTATAGGAATGAAAAGAAAGTTATTAATTACTAACTGGATATTTTGTTATATATCTAGAAATTCATTCATAAATCCATTGTGCTACATCTTAGCCCCACTCGAGAAATATATATTTGGGTTTGTATTTATTTATTTTTTGAATATATTACATATTTCAAGTATGTCTTTTATTAATTACATATATCAATCATATAGAGAGCAATTTGTTTCATAGGATTAGATCGTATCATTCTATTTATAATTTATAATACATGCATACACTTTTTTCATCTACATAAAATCTTTCATATATTTTCAGCTTAATTGATCATTTTATATATATATTATTGTTTATTGTAGTAGAAAAATACCTGGTTGCATGTTACATATGTTAATCAAATCAAGTCTTTTATTGGTTCAATAAAAGGAAATGCAGAGACGACTAATATAATTTATTATAACAGAAAATAAAATAAATGCAGCTTAATATAATAAAAATTATTAATAATATTGACTTAAAATAAAATTCCTCATAATTTAATTTTAAATGTTCATCCTTAATAAGATGGTTAAAGGCTAAACAAAAACTTTTGAAATATTTTTTCTTTATTTCTCTCTCTCTATATATATATATATATTTAACTATTCAAAACAATACAATAATTAATACAGTAACAATAAACAAATATATACCAATTTAATAGAAGTACTTTCAACTATCTATGTAGTCGTTGTCAACTAGACTCAAATTGTATTAGAAAAAACCGTTACAAATGTAAACAAAAGCAATACGTCATAAGTAACATAAATGTATTTATTATGGATTTGTTAAATGTTGGATATGATCATAAATTAATTTATAATATTGTTACTAAGTTTAATAATAATAGAAATATTTTAGATGCTATAGATATTGATAAAATAAAATATACTTGGATATCAATACCAATTTATTTGTAATGAACAGGTTAAATTTATAAAACAGATATATAAAAATATATGTCGAGTTGCATTTTATACTACTCCTAATTTAAATAGATTAATAAATAATTCAAAAAATAGGTGTGGTATTTTAAATCAAAGTTGTGCAATATATAAATGGCTATGTTTTTGTGGAAAGGCTTATATTGGGGAATCTCGATGTACATTAGAGAAAAGATCAAGGGAGCATTTGTTATTATATAAACGAGTGCAAAAATCAAGACAAGAGAATGTTAGAAATGATGATGTATCACCATCAGTATTTTTTGATCATAATGTAACATGTAATTATGGTTTTGATTTTGATTTTAATAAAATTAAAATTCTGTGTATTGAAAGAAATAATAATAAACGCAAAATTAAAGAGGCTATGTTAATAAAAAGTGAAAAGCAACAGTTGATAAATAGACAGACAGCCAATATAAAAATTAATGAATTGTGGGAAAATTGATGTATGACGTATTGCTTTTGTTTACATTTGTAACGGTTTTTTCTAATACAATTTGAGTCTAGTTGACAACGACTACATAGATAGTTGAAAGTACTTCTATTAAATTGGTATATATTTGTTTAAAATATTGTTACTGTATTAATTATTGTATTGTTTTGAATAGTTATATATATTTTATTATAATTGGAATACAGACATTGATTAATAATTTATATATATATATTTGTATATCGGAGAATTGAATGGCCAAATTAAATTCTCAAAACCATGCCTCTTACAGTTGGTCTATATGTGACATGATGATGATGGTTTTTATTTATTAATGAGAGCTAACTATAATGGAAATAATAACTTCACAATGACCATATGGTGAATCCATCCTCTTCTATATTTCATTATTCCACAGTGCTAGTTATTAGCTCATCTGCTGTTAAGTAACGTATATCCAAATAATAGTTAGAAATCACACACATGCACACTAAATTTATACCTTAAACTACTGTAAAAACAGATATATTTTGAATAATACATAGAATAAAGATATTTCAAGACGTTAAATTTTAAGAAAAGCGATTAATTTAATAAAATAAAAATTAATGTAGTTAACCCTCAAATAAATAAGTATTTTTCTTTTTATAAGATAATGGATAAATAATCACCATAACTACTTCATAATTAAATTTTCCATTTTCTATTTATCCAATAACTGGCATAGATATACAAAATATTATATTTGCAAAATACTTGCGCATATCAACAATATATATTATAACGATCCAAACGAAGTGGGAGATCGCATCGCACCGCACCGCACTACCAAAGGGCGCCATCTAGGCATTTGAGCCTAGAAAAATTTATAGAGTAGGCAGATACACGCTGTTAGGATTCCACTTTATTTACATATTTAGATCCTTAGCCCATTGTCACTAGCTCAGTGGAATAGCAGAGATTTAATAATATCATTTACTAGTATATAAAAGAATAAAGTAAGCCACTGCCAGTAATTATCATACAAACAGATTTATTTATGCACATATATATAAGGTTTAAAATTATTTTAGTGATTTACATTTAAACATTTAACATTATTTTTAACTTTGATTTTACTTTAATTTACATTGAGTTACTATTATATTATAAATTTACATTTTTAATCAAGTTCGCACAGATGGGCTTATAAACCTGTTTAATATGTTGCTATAGATCGGTTACATAGATTTCAACGGTCAAAAACATTTCAAAGTAAACATAAACGATCAAAATACAAAATTATTGATTACTGACAATTGCATAGGGAATTATAAGAAACCCTCTAGTATTCATCGTAAGATACTTGCATCGTCACCAATAACTTAAAAGACATCCGAATAAATACATTTTTAGATACTCACCGTAAGGTATCATTATTTATCGAATGTCTATATATTTTGATCAAATATGAAACGCAAAACATAGTTAACCGATAAACAATCCATGCAAGCGTCTATAAACAACTTAAATTTAATAGTTTTATTTAGGATCGAGCCTGAATCGACTACATAGATTTGCATTTGAAAATAAAATATTCTATCCCTACTTAACCTTAGGCAACACATTTCGCAATCAACTGGCGCCAATCCATCTGATACATTCATGTATTCAATGTAGCATGATACGACAACACAACTATATTGTCAGGAATGTACATCTGAACAATATGTAGAAATAGAAACGACATTGACTCTCCACCCACAGGGATGTGACATCTGTGGGCAAGTAGATCAATAAACTAAAAACTCCATAGGAATGGGCTGCGGTATTCTGCCGACTTACAAACCCATCCATAGGCAAACAGAGGGTGTGTGGCGTATATCTATAATCCTGCCCGTGGCGGATCTCATATTACACCTACTAATTACATAAATATATCCAATCCATTGAACCAATTCAACTACGAAATGAACAACCCAAGATTACCCTCCCTTAATATATCTTTACAAATCGATACAGCCATTCACGCCCGACTTAAGTTTAACATTTTTTTATAATTTATTTAACGGAAAACAGAAATCATAATAAAACTTAAAGAACAAAATTAAATAAATAAATAAATAAATGGAAATGATTTTACAAAATAAATAAGAAAAAAAATACATCAAATAACATTATTAATTTAGTTTGGTCAGATAGGAAACTAATGCAATTATTTTAAATACGAAAAGTTTTTAACTTAATGTTCATTAATTGTAAAGTTCTTACGGTTTTAAACAGTTCATCTTTATCTGTCGTTTGTAAGTTTGAACGGGAATTCCCACGCCGTCCTGAAGATATTGGTATACATTTAGCCGATGTTTTATTTATTCATTCGGAGGTTTTTTTAATTTGGTTGGTCCTCAATGTAGGAAACGATAGTTCATTTCTCCCTTCTTTAACAGCTGAAAGAATTGACCGTGCGTCTGTCAATTCCTCCAACTCCGGACTACTACATATAGTCACATCGTAATAATCAATTTCCAGTCACTCACTAACTAATAATTTCCAAACTTGTCCTTTTTATATTAATGTGAAGGATTGAATTTACATTACGTCACCGATGCGATGGTCCTTTCGCTGCGGTCCGATTCCATAGGGATTTCTTCTTATTTGCTAACAGTTTCTATTGTTTTCCTATCTGACTAGTGTTTTTACATTTAAATGCTGAAGGCTGGTTTACATTTAACTAATTAACAATCATTTCCATTTCTGATTAATTAACCTGTTTTCCAAATCAAAAATATATTTAAAGATAAATTTAAAGATATAATTTCATCTCCAAATCTTTTTAAAATTTAGTTTTAAAAATACCTTTTTCTTTAATAAAAATTTTATTTTAATAATTTTTTATTATCTGTGCGACTTAATATATAAGAGTTTAAGACGATATTTTAATTTCAATTTTTAAAGAAAGTTTTTAAATGCGAACTTTTTATTTTAACTTGTTTAATAATATATATATAAAAAAACAATGTAACGAACGTCTGTGCTCGTTACAATATATACTAGTAATATTAGTAACGCATATATAATTTTTTTTTTTAAATGATATAAATAATCAAATAAAAAAAATAATGTTTTACA
This sequence comes from Epiperipatus broadwayi, assembly GCA_028023455.1. Lineage (NCBI taxonomy): Eukaryota > Metazoa > Onychophora > Udeonychophora > Euonychophora > Peripatidae > Epiperipatus > Epiperipatus broadwayi. The sequence goes on from JAQFVV010012928.1 coordinate 277,854, forward strand.
TATAACTAACGCTTAATAAAGAAATAAATTTTACCGACCAAATAACAGAAATAAGAAAGCAGTTATCTAATTATAAATACTTGAGTTCAATTACCAACATGTACATACAATTTTATATATAACTGTTGTAGAGCAATGAGTTGTAATCAAGCACATTATTCCAATGATTGATTCTTTTTTTCTTTAGTAGAGATGTCTTTGCCTATTCTTCTGTATGTTACCAGTGTCTTTTTTAATTTAACTGAATCTTGTTCTGCTTTTAAATGTTAACTTTCACATGTTAAATTTCATTTTCTCTTCATTATATACTTTGATTCCAAATAAAATATTAAAAACAAGCATTTGTCCTTAGATCTAGTTAACATTAATGAATTAGATAGTAAATCATTTACTTTGGTATCTGGATATCTTTCTCTAGCAAATTCCTTTAAACACTTCATCTTAAGAGAGCTTTATAAATAGATGTTCTAAGTGGATTATACAATAGGTTCACATCTCAAGACAGGTTTAAGTTACATCTGGTACTTTAACAGAGTTTAGTCATTTATCATTAGAATTATCATGCCACAGTAAATACTTTACATACTTCTATAATATGATTGATATAACTTATTTGGAAATATTAAATTTTTTTTCACAATCAATATCCCTTCACTAGTGCTTTGAAAATTGACCTGCCACTAATATGGTTTTAATAATGACTTATATAGATTTGTTTAGCATCTGCTTTCACCTTATTGCTACTTTCTTACAAGAAGCTTTTATACCTTCCCAACCCAAACCAAAATCTTCTTTTTTTCTTTTTTTTTAAATTACTTAGAGTTGTTATTTTTTAATTGATATTTAAAAGTTAATCTATTGTAACTAATGTTTATAGATTTAAAATCTTTCATTTTGAAAACAAGATAATTCTAAGCTAGTTACAATAAATTAGTTATATTTAATTATACATTTTTAAATTCACAAAACGGAAACTTAAAATATAAAAAAAAAGTAAAAATATTTTTTTTTATAAGACATGATATTTTACCAATACAAGATTTTTTAATTTGTACATTTGGTTTTATAGTATACTTTTTTCTTTAGTTACATATTTTTACTTTTAGATCTTAAAAATATTTTTCTTATATTAAATTTAGGTAGTAAAGTTAAATTCTATAGTTTAATAAAACAACAACCACATATTTTTCTATAGCTTTTAATATGCCAATTTAATAAAAATTGCTAATTTTTGAACAATACCCTCCTATTACATTAGGTTTTTGTTGATACAGTCATGCAATACCGTCTACTTAACTTGTTTTATCAAACTTGTATTCCACAACCTTTATTAGAAATTATATCTTCTATTAACAAAATGCTTATTTATTCTGGGAAGGGGAAAATATTGTTGTTTAAGCATAAGTACTATTACCATAATGTTCTAACACAATATATATATGTGTGTGTCTGCGTTTCTGTGTATGAGTAATATATATATAAGTGTGTGTGTCTGTCTTTCTGTGTATGAGTAATATATATATGTGTGTGTGTGTTTCTGTATATGAGTAATATATATATAAGTGTGTGTGTGTGTATTTCTGTGTATGAGTTCCTAAAGTATTTATACAATTAATAAATGCCCAATTTTTTTAGTACAAGTTATTTATAAATAGAAGTCTTAGCCATAAATATATTGATTTGCTCTTCTCTGAGAGAACTGTTTTAAAATGAATAGAAAATAAATAAGCAAATGTTTATATATATTATTTTATTTTAATATTAGGTTGTATATGTATTATAGCAGCTTAACAATTATGCATAGGCATTTTGAACATGATTTACTTTAACAATGCATTTTTTACAACTGTTCTACAAATAAAAATATGCTTGGATCCTAGTTTTTTCTAGCTCAGAAATTGACAATTTTACAACAGTTTTTGTAATCAAGTAACTCTATTTTTTTTTGTTTTTTTCTGCTTTTTTCATTTTAAATGGAATTCAGATTACCATAAATTTCTTAAATGGCAAACATGAATAATTTTTCCGAGTTAAGCAGTGATAGTGTTTTTTCTGGGAGTGAGACATTGAATTTGGGTGCTTCAAGCCTACTTGATGACCTCTCCAGCAGTGGTTTGGAATAAGATTCCAATATTTCAGAGGTATATGTGGTACCACATCCAAAATGAAGATGTGGAAATACAAGTGCTGCAACTTCACCAACTCCAGGCCCATCTTCCCGACCAGATCTGAATGCATTACTGATTAACATTATTGGGTCATCCAATTTTACAAACTCTCTTGGGCTCAAGTTTTCCACCACTAGTGAGTATAAGGTTTTACACTTTTTTCATTTATTATTTGATAAAAAAAATATTTGAAAAGGTTATTTTAGAAACATATTTGTACGCTGAGCAGAAAAAAGCTTTTTTTAATAATTTTATGTGTAATTTTAATTTTGTTTGCTTTTTTTAATAATTTCATATATAATTTTAATTTTGTTTGCTTTTTCTAATAATTTTATGTGTAATTTTAATTTTGTTTGCTTTTTTATTGTATTTTATTTATGTATGATTTCTTTCTTAGTTTATATATAAGTTGTTTTTATTATTTTGTTTTATTGTTTTATTTTGTATATAGTGTTTACCACATCATTGATAAATACAAAAATTTATTTACAATAAAAAAAATTTTTTTTTAATTTTTTCTTCTATTTTTCTCTAATATAAAAATTAATGACTAATTTTTTAATAAATTACAAACTTTATTGAAGCTCTTTATTATAAAATTTAAACTATACTAATTATTGATCAATATTAACTACTTGTTATCAGGGATGTCATATTCATTGCAGACCTCTTTATAGAAAAAAGTTTGGAAGGCTATTAGAAAAAATTGCCAACTACTGATATCCTTATTCCTTGAAGTATGAAGTAATGGATTGCCTTAGGTAAGTCATATTATATATGATTTTATTGGAAATTCAACGAGGAATGGTTATAACTTATTAACAAAAGTATAATTTTAAATTTTACCCATGAAAATTAAGATTTTATGAAATACTATAAAAATAATTTTTAAAAATATTAATTTTTTAAATTCTTTTTATTACTTTGAATATGAATGGCTATTTTTTTAGTGTCATTACATTCTTTGATGTTCTACCTTCCAAATGATATAAGTTATGTCATTTTTGGACAATTCGAAGTTAATTTATTATAAAATTTGTGGCTTAACATAATTTTTTCAAAATTCAATATGGCTGTTTTGCCAGTGTAAAGGTTAATAAAATAAAGCTGTCATTAGAAATTAATCACTAAAATAACTATATGATTAAAATTTGATTGCTTAACAAAATAAACATTTATTAAAGCATTAGGACTGTTGTGCTTTTTATTATTATAATATGAATGATAAGTATTTATGGTTTTTACTTCAGTTACATCATTAAATTCATATATTGACAATACATTATTACACATATAAAATATATACTAATTGCTTTAACTTTCTTCATTACAAATCATCTGTGGCTATATATTAAGACTCTCTAGATTTGTTTTCTGTTAATATATATATATATATTCCATTTATTAATTATTTTATACTTCTATAGATCTAGATGCTTATGATGTTCTAACAGACTTATCTTTGCCCATTATGTATCAATATTATGCAATAACATAATGGTGTAGACATAAGTAAATACCAATGTGACTATTCTTATGATTACAACATATTTGGTCTGAATATAGTTGGTTGGTCTTTTTTTCATTGATTAAGTGTAAGACATAATTATATTGGAATGATAATTTTTAGTTGTCTAATAAAAATAAATAATTATAATGATATATTTTGTTTATTTCTATCATCTTTGTATCGTAGGATATGAATTTGGTTTATCATATATAATTATATTGAGAATCTGTCTGTGTTTACTGAGATATTGTTTATCACAATTATCTGTTTCATACAAATTGCTATGTATCAGAAAATATCAGTTAACTATATAAACTGTGGTTTATAAGCACACATATCCTACTTTCTGTTATTTGCCTTCTTATTACAAATGTAGTTAGTAATAATTTTAAAGAGGGAAATATAATTATAACGCAATCTTTTATTTTATTCTATTATGTGTAATTTAGGTTATCAAAAGATAATTAAAAGAATTGAATGATTATATGCCTACTTTTGTCACAATATATATAAAAAATTGTATTCACACATTTATAACTTATATATTGTATCGAAGTATATCATGACTGAATGTGTAGTATTCTTTAAGAGTAAAAATATTTAGTAAATTTCATCTTTAAAAATAAAATGGGAAAAATTAGAGTAAAATAAAAGTTTTAAAAAGCTGAAGGAAAAGAAAAGTAAAAACAAAAGATTAGGGTAGGGGGATTTATTGTTAAAGAAAAAAAACGATTTTAAAAGGAGGGTAAGATTTTTTTTTTAAAAAAAAGTGAAATAAAAATGATTTAATATTACTTTTAATTAGTTCGTAATAAAAAAAAAGTTTGTTTTGTCTTATAATAAAAGAATTAAATGTGTGCGTGTATAAAAATTGTGAATAAAAAAAGAAATAGAAGCCCAATCAGAGAGAAGTCAAATATACGAGGGATCTGCGAGATAAAAAAAATGCTGGTTAAAATAAATAAAAGGAAGTGAACTTTGTATTGTTAAAAAAAAAAAAGTTCTATTTTCAATTTCCATTTTTTCATCCCATTTTAGAATATTTCAAAATATTTTATAGAATCAAAATTCATAGATTCATTCAAAATCATTTAATTCAAAATTAATCAATTTTAGTCAAAATAAAAATTTAGAATCAAAAGAAAACTATAGAAGTTAATATTCAGACAAAATGATGCATTGCTGAATGATTATATTGTGCAGCTGGCCAAAGCCTTCTCTGCAGCACCATCAGCAGATAGTTTGAAGAACAAATCATGTTCGAGTGAAGTTGAAAGAGCAGCAGCGTGTCTATGCTGAAATCCATGAGTGTCATATAACATCACAAATTAAGGGAAAATTTACGTGGAGTTTAGCGCTAACCAGTTAGAAACAACATTCTATAGAAGGTACATTTTGCCGTACTTACATCGTCAGATTTCAAATCCTAGGTAATGTTTCATTTTTCCTATTCTCCAATTCTTGATCTCTAAGCCATGATAGATAAATAAATAAAACTTTTAACTTTACAAACTAGTATCTTTAGGACATAAATTAAATTGGCTCCATTGTTCAACTTTTATTCAAAATTATTAATTATGTGTATGTGTGAATTTTAATTCAATATGTTTTGTATTTTTCTTAGTTATTTATAATGTATTAAATATTTATTCAAATGAAAAGAATGTGTGTGGTTATATTGTAAGACCAAATGATTATTTAAAGAAAAAAGCGAGATTTAAATTGTCATTGAAATATTTATGTTGATAAACGAACATACACATTTATGATGAGATAATATGTTTAATAAAGTGGGAAATAAAAGATTTAATTGTTGTTGAGAAGAGATTAAGTTAAAACTAAAAGAGTAGGGAATATTTCTAAAAAAAAAAAAAAAATAAGGACTTTTTTTTGAATGATGTCAAAGTTTTATCATACAGTAAATCTTTATTATTATTAAAAAAACAGAATTTTAGAGTGAGTGGAGTTTTGTTTTTAAGACAGCTACAATTCGATGAGCTTGCTGGGATTTCAGGTACTAGATTCGTTGCTGGTCGAGTAAACATGTTAATTACTCCATGATTAACTGGTGCCTAAAGAGATTACCTCAAAATAAATAAAGTGTTTAGTTGGCCAGTGTTTAGTTTGTAGCTGAGTGTTTATATTATTGGTAGCTTTCTGCCAATGATATTGATCACTCTACTTGAGGACCAGAAACCTTCAGAGATTGGATAGTGTGTTAATGAGGGAAGAATAAAAAATATATTTCTATTGTTATTATTATAAAATAAAGAAGGTGAGCAGTTCAATTGGCATATCAACATGGCCTGAAACTAGATATTTCAAATGGTAGGACCAATGTAGTAGGCTGTAGCTAGATGTTTCAAATAGTGTGGTCAAAGTCAGCCATAAATAACATAAGTGACAGTTAGTGATAAAGAAGTTAGAAGGCATGGTACTATTGTTTTAAAGAACTGGTCAGATTAGCACAACCAATAAAAAGTGATTTTTATATGACTGTATATAATGTGGAGGCATAATCATTTAGAAAAAAAGGACACTCCGGGCGAATTATGATAGATGAACAGGAAGTGTAAAAATAGAACTAAGAGGGATAAAGTTGGTTGTACGTACATTTTAAAATAGAGAAAAGGAATTTCATTTTTTAAATAAAACTAGATAGATTAGTTGTGAAATGGAAATAGCGAGCCGGGTTATAAAAATAAAGACTTTCTCAGGAAACAAAGGGGAAATACCAATGAATTCAGCGAACCGATTAAAGTTAGTATAGCCAGTAGTTTCATACAGGATGAGGCTGAAATTTGGTGGAGTCAATGGGAATAAAACCAACAAACTTTGAGGAATACAAATGAGCATTGCTGTCAAACTATTGGGGGGAGGAACTTCAGAAGACAGTTAAGCATCAGACAGCACAGGATAAATGGTGAACAGGGGAGTTATTGAGCATGTTTTTCGCAGACAAGTGGCAAAACTGAGAATGGACACAGCATACAAGCTGTCTGATCAACAGATCCTGTATACAGTAAAACAGGGTTTTCCAGAAAACATTTGAAAGATAATAATGAGAAAGGATACCATAGAACAAACTGCAGAGATACTTATGACATTGGACAGTAATAGACAATATGAGGAAAATCAGAGAAAAGACAATATGAGGAAAATCAGAGAAAAAAAGGGAATGCTGAGAATACTCATGGGTAAGTAGCAAACTTGATACAAAATGAAGAGAAGGAGGAGTTGAGAATGGCACCTCAGTCAATTGCTAAAATAGAAGTAAGAATCGAAGGAAAAACTGTTAACACACTGTTTGACTCAGGAAGTCAAGTAGCAGTGATTTCACAGAAAACGTTTGATGAAATAGGTCAGAGCAATTTGAAAATCAAAACCTTGCCACTAAAGAATGTATACATAATGTTGGTGAATGGAAAAAGAGCCAAGTTGGCATCGGAACAAGCTTGGGTAAGTATGAGTATAGCAGGAAAGGAATATAACCACAATATATTGATTTTAGAGGGACTAATACATGATGCTATCCTGGGGTCAGTCTTTATGTGTGAAGCAGGATGCATGCTAGAGTATGAAAAACAACAGCTGAGGATTAACAAGGTGGAAATCCCATTTGATGTTCGTGAGACAAATAATGTTAATGTGGAATGTGATGTAAAAAGTGCAGGGATAGAAATAGAGAAAAAGGTGATGGAAAATGAACGTGGGAGTGAAAATGGGAACAGTTGAAGGAGTAGTTGGATACATAAGAAAGTGTATTTTCAGAAGTTCCTGGAGTTATCGAAGAATACAATTATAGGATAAAGCTTATGGAAAAAGCAACCATATCAAGCTTGAGAATACCCTATACCACACCAATACAGAAATGCAGTGGAGAAACAACTAGAAAATATTTTAAAATGGGGAATTATTTTTAAATGCTCCTCCCCATATAATAACCCACTAGTGACAGTAAAGAAAAAAATCAGGGCTATTTGATTGTGCTTAGATGCATGGCAATTGAATAAAATAACAGTGTTAGACACCAATGCACCACCACCTATAAGTGAATTATTAATGAAGTTCCATAAAAAAGATATTTTCAACTTTTGATTTTACAGCCAGTTATTGGCAGATCAAGCTGCATCCTGAGGACCAGAAATACACTGCTTTTCATTATAATGGATGGGCATATAATTTTTACTGAATTCCCTTCAGTTTAAAAAACAGCAGGGCAGGATTAATACAATGCCTTGACCAAGTATTATCCGAAAAAATCAAAAGCTTGATTACGATGTATGTGGATGATATCATTTTAGCCTCAGAAAGTGTGGAAGAACACTTCGAACATTTGAAGCTGCTATTTTATGAAATGTAAAAGTAAGGGAATTCAATTAAATTTAGGCAAAAGCCATTTAATGACTACAGAGGTAAAATTCTTGGGACACATAATTAGTGAACAAGGAATATCTCCAAATCCAGAGAAAATCCAAGCTATACAAGATTTTCCAAGGCCAACGAAGAAGAAAGACATCAAATGTTTCCTCACATTGTGTAATTTTTTCAATCGATTCTTTAAAACTTTTTCCTTAGATATGGAGCCTCTGTTACAGCTATTAAGAAAAGATAAAAAATAGGCATGGAAAGAGCAACAAGAGTGCTGTTTTGAAAATGTAAAAAAAAGTTTCTTAAAAGTAAGTCATGCTGACATACCCAGATTTTAGTAAACCATTGTGGTACAAACGGACAGCAGTGGAATCAGATTGGGGGCCACATTATCCCAGGGGCAAGATGATGGAAGGTATGAGGTGCTTTTCTTTGTAAGTCATTTATTAAATGGGCCAGAGAAAAAATTATATGGTAACTGAGAGAAAGGCTTTAGCAATCATGTGGGCCTTTAAAAAGTTTAGGCAATACTTAATAGATTGCAGGTGATAGTGATCACTGACCACAGGAGCCTTGAGTTTCTCAATTATAGTTTTCTCACAAATAGTAGGCTGATCCAATGGAGCCTATTCTTGCAAGAATTTGATTATACTATATAGTATTGCCCTGACAAAGACAATATGGTGGCAGATGCTTTAAGTCGCTACCCAATAGAACATTAGCCACAACATTTAAATTGTAATAACGCATATATAGCAATGGTGGACAAGGAGATAGAATGTGGTTTGCAAAGGCTAAGGGAATTGCAAGAAGAGGATGCAGAATGTAAACAAATAATATATTATTTGCACCACCAACCTATAGGTAGACCTATAAACAATACACTATGAAAAGAAAGGAAACGATATTGATTTAAAAATGGACGTTTGCAACACAAAATGAGAGATGGTGAACATACGTGAATCGTTCTTCCGATGGTCATGCGAAAACAGATAATCAAGTACATACATGAAAAGTACAGACATTATGGAGCAAGCAAAACTGAAGGATGGATAGGCAACTGGTTTTATTGGCCAAGAATGTACAGGAGTGTCTTAAATGTCATTGGGGATGTACTGTGTGTGCAAAAACAAAACTTCCTAACACATCAAATGCAGGATTGTTGAGATCTATATATGCATATCAACCTAACAGTTTATTGGCAATAGACTTTTATGGACCTTTACCCCAGTTTAATCGAAAAAAATATCTGGTTGTGGCTTATGACATTTTCTCCAAGTTCATGGCTGTTTACCCAGTGGTGCAAGCTGATGCTAGACAGACCATATGGGTTCTTGAACATCAACATTTTTGAGACATGGGAATCCCAAAACAAATAATGTTGGACCACAGAATGCCCTTTATGTTGAAGAATAGAAAAGATGGACAGAGCATCAGAAGATAAAACATATCCTCACTTCAATTCACAATCCACAATCTAATCCATGTGAATGAATCATGAGGAAATTGGGATGCTTATTTCACATGTACCTCCAGAATAATCATCGTAGATGGGTGAAGGAAGCAATGAGAGTTGCTGACATGATAAATTGGTCAAAGAATGAATTAACAGGGTTTGAGCCCATTAAACTCCATCAAGGAAAGAATATCCCATAGCCATTCAAAACCATCTTACCAGTTAGAGTGCCATATATTGACAAGAAAAAAGATGCTGATGAGGCATGCCATAAGCTTAGAAGGATGGGCAATATAAAACAAAAGAGACAAGGGAAGGTCAAATGCATGTTTAAGTTGGGGGGTGAAGTTATGGTAAGGGTAAATCCAGTAAGCCATCCAGAAAAGGGAATATATAAAAAATTACAACCAATATATGATGGGCCTTATAAAATCATAAAAGAGTATGTAAATAATGCATTTGAAATTGCTCAGGAGTCAGAAAAAAAGGAATGTTCAATGCTCGATCCCTATAATTACTAAAAAAAGAAATTTAAATAAATAACAAGACTACATGAGAATAAAGAAAAATGAATTTCAATCAAAATAAAGCAATGGGATTTATATAGTACTTATAAATTTAGATTTTGAATCTGAAATGCTGAGAATATTTTAGTCTCAGGGGAGGGATGGAGATAATGTACCAAAGTACATTGTGATCAAATATGTAGTATTCTTTAAGAGTAAAAATATTTAGTATATTTCATCTTTAAAAATAAAATGGGAAAAATTAGAGTAAAATAAAAGTTTTAAAAAGCTGAAGGAAAAGAAAAGTAAAAACAAAAGATTAGGGTAGGGGGATTTATTGTTAAAGAAAAAAAACGATTTTAAAAGGAGGGTAAGATTTTTTAAAAAAAGAAAAGTGAAATAAAAATGATTTAATATTACTTTTAATTAGTTCGTAATAAAAGTAATAAAAAAAAAGTTTGTTTTGTCTTATAATAAAAGAATTAAATGTATGCGTGTATAAAAATTTTGAATAAAGAAAAGAAATAGAAGCGCAATCAGAGAGAAGTCAAATGTATGAGGGATCTGCGAGATAAAAAAAAATGCTGGTTAAAATAAATAAAAGGAAGTGAACTTTGTATTGTTAAAAAAAAAAAAGTTCTATTTTCAATTTCCATTTTTTCATCCCATTTTAGAATATTTCAAAATATTTTATAGAATCAAAATTCATAGATTCATTCAAAATCATTTAATTCAAAATTAATCAATTTTAGTCAAAATAAAAATTTAGAAGCAAAAGAAAACTATAGACGTTAATATTCAGACAAAATGATGCATTGCTGAATGATTATATTGTGCAGCTGGCCAAAGCCTTCTCTACAGCACCATCAGCAGATAGTTTGAAAGACAAATCATATTCAGATGAAGTTGAAGGAGCAGTGGAGTGTCTATGCCAAATCCATGAGTATCATATAACATCACAAATTAAGGGAAGATTTACGTGGAGTTTAGCGCTAACCGGTTAGAAACAACATTCTATAGAAGGTACATTTTGCCGTACTTACATCGTCAGATTTCAAATCCTAGGTAATGTTTCATTTTTCCTATTCTCCAATTCTTGATCTCTAAGTCGTGATAGATAAATACCTAAAACTTTTAACTTTACGAACTAGTATCCTTAGGACATAAATTAAATTGGCTCCATTGTTCAACTTTTATTCACAATTATTAATTGTGTGTATGTATGAATTTTAATTCAATATGTTTTGTATTTTTCTTAGTTATTTATAATATATTAAAATATTTATTCAAATGAAAACAATGTGCATGGTTATATTATAAGACCAAATGATTATTTAAAGATAAAAGTGAGATTTAAATTGTCATTAAAATATTTATGTTGATAAACGAACATACGCAATTATGATGAGATAATATGTTTAATAAAATGGGAAATAAAAGATTTAATTGTTGTTCAGAAGAGATTAAATTAAAACTAAAAGAGTAGGGAGTATTTTTTTTTTTAAATGATGTCAAAGTTTTATCGTACAGTATATCTTTATTATTATTATTATTAAAAAATGGATTTTAGAGTGAGCAGAGTTTTTTTTTAAGACAGCTACAATTCGATGAGCTAGCTGGGATTTCAGGTACTAGATTTGTTGCTGGACGAGTAAACATGTTAATTACTCCGTGATTAACTGGCACCTAAAGGGATTATCTCAAAATAAATAAAGTGTTTAGTTGACCAGTCTTTAGTTTAGTAGCCAAATGTTTATATTATTGGTAGCTTGCTGTCAATGATATTGATCACTCTACCTGAAGACCAGAAACCTTCAGAGATTGGATAGTGTGTTAATGAGGGAAGAATAAAAAATATATTTCTATTGCTATTATTATAAAATAAAGAAGGTGAGCAGTTCAATATATATATACATATATCTTTAAAAACCATTCAACATTTAGACAATTCCAATTTCAATAACATTCAACAAATTCAAACTATTGTCAAGGCAACCTCCTTTTAACAATAAATAATATATATTACAAAAAAAAATCAAGTCAGATGTCACATGACCTAATTTAATAAGCTTGTATTACAAATGTTATATATAGAGCTCACAAATAAGCTCTTAAAAAGCTTTGGAGAATATCTCCAACCCCAGACCAGTTTCTGCTACTGTCATCCTCAGTGAGGTGCTAGAATATTCAAGCATTAGATTAAAAATACCAGGACAAACCCAACACTTTATAACTGGATTGAAAAACGTATGGAGATCTGAAAATTTCAGATTTTCTACTTAATAGTTATATATTAGATAAAGTACTGGGATTGTCCTGGTATTTTTAATTTAATGCTTGAATATCCTAGCACCTCACTGAGGATGCCAGTAGAAAAAACCAGTCTGGAGTTGAGGATATTCTGCAAAGCTTGTTAAGAGCTTATTTACAAGCTCGCTCTCTCTCTCTCTCTCTCTTTCTATATATATATATATTATTGATATTTATTGTATGTTTAAATAATATTAAAAAAAAACAAGTTATTAATATACAAACAAATAATAATATGGGAGAATAAGAAATATTATGCCACTAATTTTTGCTGCTGACAAAGTAATTTATAATTTTTAAAAAATTTATATTTAAAAGTAATTTACTAATAGTTTGGATTTGGATTGGCAATGCAGTAAAGTGTTGTTAAAATTTTCATTCCATATCTTTATTTTAATCTTAATTTGATAAAAGATTGCTTAGTTTGCTCTTTAAAGTCATTCTATGGTAAAATAATAATGTTAAATTTTACTTAATTTTAGACCACGGTGGTGATCTGACTCATTTCAGTATTTTGAATACATAGACACAATTAACTTTTCAACATTAATTTCTTAAAAATAATTTATTTACAAGTGACTGTTATCTATTATCATATGATTTTCAGATTATTTGACAGCTGAGATATGATATATATCCAGGCAGAAAATTTAAATTTTGCCAGTCTAATTTATAGTTTGCTATTTATTATAAAACTTTAAAGTATTAAAAAAATTACTAGATTGAGTTTCAATTCCATATAATTTACTCAGTAATCATAATTTATTAATATGTTTCTTAATTAAAACCAGGTTTAATTTTTAATTACTCTTTTTATGGCATAATTTTTACAATTATATGCTGCAATTGAATTATTCAAATTAGATAACAGCTATATAAGGGGATTTTAATGATTTTTCTTTTTTTGAAATTTTCTATCAGAACAAAAAATTAAAGTTTTGTAAATATATCAATCATTTAAAAATGTAACAATTTACTTTAATTTGTCCCAAATAAATTTTATTTAATGATAGAGAGAAGATGTTTCCATTAACATTTCTTTGGTACCTATTTTCTCTTTTTAAAACAAACAAAAAACATACAATTGCCCAATAATTCTTTTGAAATTCATTGTTGAATATTATGAAAAAAATTGAAATCTGACTTTGATAATATAATGAAAAGATCATTTCTGAATCATATATTGTTTTGCAAAAATAAAGCACAGATATACTAAGATATAGCATAAATAAAAATATTTAAGAAGGATGAAATGAAAACATAATTTTGTTTGGGTATATACAAATATTTTTGTGAATTAATAAATTCAAAAATTAGACACATGCACTTAAATTATACATTATTGGTATACATATCTGCGTGAATATTACTGTAAAAATAAAAGTGTTATATTTATTTAATAAGTAAATCTACTTTGTTTTGATTTTGTAATAAGTAATATTTCATATTCACTTTAAGTTATTTTTATTACTTTTTTTCTTAAATAAATAATTTTTTATATAAGCTAAATAAAACTGTTTTGATGTTTTGCTTCATTTAGTGAATAAAATAAAAAATAAAGATAAAAAAATGTGTTTACTCATTTGAAACTGCAGATATTTATTGTAATCAAATGGTAATTAATGAATGTTTTAAAAATATTTCATAAACTAAACAAAAAAAATCTTAATAGTTTTTTTTTGTTTAAAAATAATTAATATTATGTTAAATATTTTTAACCAAAATATTTATTTGGTATTTCAAGATAAAAACTTAATATTTTTCTAGCAAAGTTTAAAATAATAAAAGTTATATGTTGTTTTCCTTTTCTTTGATTTTTTTTTTTTGGTTTAATGAGTTAATAAACCTTTTGTAATATTTTACTCAATTAATATCATGAAAAAGCTTGATTAAAAAATATTTAAATAAGAAAGTTTTTGTATTTAGATAGTGAAAAAATGTCAGTGAATTAACAAAAGAATTAGCTAGTGCATGATAATATATCTTGCTCACTAAATATTGTGTAAAGAGGAGAAAAACTCATCTCTACATAATGTTCTTGTAAAGACACATTTTTTTATTTCAGCAGTTGTTTATTCACTTAGGATAACAAGCTATGCAATGTTGCTTGCATTTGAAGCAACGCAATGCCATAAATTTGCACATTCTTTAGCTACAGGATCAGTAATTGCAGAACCTACTCAAAATTTGTATTGGCTTAAAGCAACTGCTATGCTGAATAAATTCAACATTTGGGATCTCTTTCTAAATGCTGAAAAAAACTTCATTTTGATAAATGGCCTGCAATAAATTTCTACCCCCATTGGTTGTTAATATGTTTAATTCCAGCTATGAGTATAATTTTAAAATATCTAAAAATAAAATATTTTTATTGACATTGCTTGAACTGTCATCTAGCAATTAAAGACAATGAACTTATGTTTCTCATAAAATTTTCTAGAAACAATATAATTATTTAAGAATCAAAATCAAAATTTAACACGTTCAAAATATTTAAATCTACTTTCAAACTTTATTCCTAATGTTTAGAGATGATTGTTTATATTAATATTTTGAGATCATCTGAAGCATGATAAATCAACCTTCATATTTCATAGCTAAGGAAAAGACTGTATGTGATCATTATTGTGTTCAATATTTTTTTATAATTATGAAAAAATAGAAAATAGTAATCATTCATATATTTAACTTTTATTAATATTATAATCTCTCAGAAATTTTTTTTGCACAATTTTAACATTGTGCATCTAAATAATATTTTGATATGTTTGATATCATTATTTAAGGAGAAGAACATATTTTACAGAGTGGATAGTAATTTAAATGCTATTTAGAATAAAAGATAGATTTATTTGTTAAATTATAATTGGATGTGATAATAGAGTTATTAAAAATTTAGGGTATATTTCTTGATTCAAGCACAAGGCTAATACATTTTTATTTTGTGATTTGGTTGATTTTAGGATTTTATTGCATGTAAAAGATCTATAGCAATATTATTTTTAAGGTATTATTAAAAAGAAATTAAAAGCTAATCCACAATAAATTTTATATTAGTTTAAACTAATTAATTTGAAATAAGATGCTTAATTAAACTTCATATTTGCTTCTTGAAAGAGAAATAATTTTTTAATGATTTAAGATAAAAATTCACATGATTAAAGTATTAGGTATCATAAAGAAATTATGTTAAAATTATTAATTATTAAAAATCAAAATCTTAAATATCCTGAATGAATTATTAATAAAAATATGCGTATAAGTTTTATTGGAAGAAATTGAATTAGCGATTTTATAGTTGTTTTTTTCTCATGTGTCATAGCATCAGCTGGGAAGCGAACCCACTAACCCAGGACAACTGCTTGTAAAGCAGCTGTCGCTGACCTCTCAACTACCAATGCTTGACAATTTTATAGTTTTGGAAGTAAGTAATATGACTAATTAGATAAGAAATAATTGCATGGTTTATTAATATACTTAAAATAGCATAAAGAAAACTGCTTTTATATTTATAGCAAGATAAACTGTAATCATAATGGAGAGATGAGTACAATTGTATGTATTTGAAGAGATTTAAATTTATTTAAATTCAAGACTATTATTTAAATTAGAGTGTCCATTTTTGGAGAGAAGGAAGGATGAATCTCTTCAGTTGAAGGGTGGTGTGAAAAGCAAAGTGATAAATTGCTTAGAATGTTTTATTAAAAGTATTTGTTATGGTGGATATGTATGGCAGAAGAAGCCATGATCTATCATCAGGGAGTTAGAATTTAGTTTTCTGTAGAATTGCATTATTTTCCTTTTTAAAAAACTTTGTTTAAATCCACCTGATGTTAAATCTTTAGTGTACAAGTATATGTTTGCCTTGTGGGATGCTTCATTCTTATCCAGAATAGAATGGAGGATATCCTTGCCAGTTTGTAAGTTTTAGATACAGTTGAGTTCAGGTGCATAAATTCACAATTTTTAGGATATTTGATGTTCATAGAATAATTTAGGTGAGTTGTATTTTTTGTATAATCAAGTCTATATATTTGAGGCAATGGTGTGAGAGGTACCATATATTTTAGAATGGCATGAATCTGATAGCGAAGCAGTTTTGAATAAGTTCACCAAGTACAAATACAATGTCTTCTACTGGGTCATCAAAAATGTGATAGGAGGTTAAATATTTCTTAGTTCTGCAGCTTTTTCTTATAATAAATATTTGGGGGTAGCTTCATATTATTTGCAGTGATAACATTTTTCTATACTTTAAATGCAGAGGGAACTCAGACTGAGGGGAAGGAGAGATGACGTTATCTCCAGTGACTATAATGCTTTAACCAATTGCATGATCAGAAAAATATTTTTCTTTTTTTAATTGAAAGATACTCTTTTATTGATTCACATGCTGATTTATAGGTATCTCTCAGAGTGCTCATATTGAACAATTATCTACAATAGATTCTGAATGAGCTATTCTCTTATGTAAGTCCTCCGAAAGCACAAGAAGTGGGATTACTCAAATAATATGATAAATTGTATGTGATACTATATTAACAAATGCAATTGCAACTTGTACAGGGTCTAAATCTCTACATTTAAATAAAATATTACATATCTCTGAGAATAAGAACTCTGTAGCATATGACTTAAAATTATTAATATTTTATTTCTTTTTATATCATTTTAATAGTGTTCTTATGTTTTTTTTTCCTTTTTCAATTTATGAATATGATGGACTATGTATATCCAAGATGGCAAAAATGCTTGAAATGTTCTCTGAAACATTTCAGTATATAATTATATGTCTCTGTTTTATCATGTATGTTTAATTATATTTTCAATATATTACATATACTTGTGTGTTTATTAATTCTATATATAAAGATTGAGAACAATTTATTAAATTAAGTTAGTGCAAATGTATATTTTATAAATTTAATAAGTGTAATAATGTTCAAGGCTAAATGAGTATCTATAATTTTAATATCTGGTCAAGTTGCAATCTTTAGTATATTAGTCCATACAGTTTGAAATGGTTGATTGTTATTGATAATGGGATTGTCTGAGTGCTGACTGGTTTTTGATGATTTTTTTATAAATTGTATTGTCTCATTTACTTTAAATTAAAATTGTAATTATAAATTTATTTAACGCACATTGATTACATAAGTAATATTTACTAAGTCAATAAACCTAAAGCATGTGCAGTTGAAAATGTGCGTTAAATAAATTTATAATTACAACTTTAAATCATCATAATAGATTTCTAACTATAAGATCTTGCCATTGACTTGTTGTAAATTGAAAGATTTCACTAGTACTAATGTATAATAGAAATTGTGGACTTAATCAGAGAAGTATTAAATAGCTTCACATGCTCAGATCTAACCGCTTCAGCTTCACCTATTTATATAAAAAGTAGGTTGAAGTAAAGAAGAGTTCCCCTCTTTTCTTCCAATGAGTAAGTTTGTGGTGAAGATCTATAGAGGTCCCTACCTTCACATTTTCAACCGTACATGCTTTAGGTTTATTGCCTCAATAAATATTATTTAAATTAAAGTATGAAAAGAAAAAGAAAATATTTGACAAAAATATTTAATATTGAAAATGAGTACTAGTCAGATAATCATTTTATTGAGTGACATGTTTCCACATCTCTTTTATGTGTATCAATAATTTTTAGTGTTCATGTTAAATATTTATTTTGCTCTTACTAATTTGACAAAAAAATTAAAACATGTTTAAGCTGTTCATTTCAGTAAGAAATATTTTTTAAGACAAAACTATTTTTAAAACAAATTCATTAAAAGTTTTTGCCTCATGGAACTTTCACTTTGTAACTTACTAATACTTGTAGGATAGTGGCTAGAGCATCTATTTGACATGGTTATAATCTAGGATTTGAATCTTAGTAAAACTTGGAAATTTGTTAGATTGCTGATTATTTTTAAATCAGTTTAGAATCTGTGCTATTAATACTTAATTAGTTTTAAAATGTAAATAAAAAAAGAAACATTAAAATGTTTATTAACAGTCATTTGAATATCCTGTTGCATTATAACTTTTTATTCCCTATTTCTCTGCAGAATATGTTAATGAAACAGTTGACCTGCAGTAAATATTTTAATACTGTTTTAGATACTTTGGTATTAGAGCTGCAACATGAAGAATGTATTAGATCTACTATGCCTGTTCACATTCATATCAATCCACTGATAATTTTGTAATCTTGAGATTTGACCAAAATAATGTGTACCTGGATCTAGTACAAGACTTTTTTGAAAAAAAAAAATCTGTTCACAGATCTTGTACATGATATTTTGGCAAGATTTACATAGTTATCGGGTGGTGGGGGTTAGACA
Organism: Epiperipatus broadwayi; assembly: GCA_028023455.1. Lineage (NCBI taxonomy): Eukaryota > Metazoa > Onychophora > Udeonychophora > Euonychophora > Peripatidae > Epiperipatus > Epiperipatus broadwayi. The sequence goes on from JAQFVV010012928.1 coordinate 296,525, forward strand.
TGAATGTGAAATGGGCACAATAGTCTAATACATGATCTATGTTGCAGAACTAAAAATAACTAAAAGTAAAAATATAATAAACATATTTATCATTTTCAATAAAAATGTATAATTTTGAACAAGACATTCAAATATGTACAACTTGGACACTAACAACTTTTTAGAATGACATTTGGAAGCAAAAAAAAATTGTGATTTGAAAGCTTAATGAAATGACAGCATTACACAAAAAAATTGTTAGTTTAAATATGCACTAAACAAACCATAAATGATTTTGATTTTCAAAAAATATTTATAAAAAGACATTTATTATACATATGACTTTCACACTAACAACTTTTAAGAACAATATTCGCAATCAAAAAAAAAAAAGTGATTTGCAATCTTAATGAAATGATGCCATTAAACAAAAAAATGTTACTAAATAAACAGTAAATGATTTTGGTTTTCAAATAATATTTATAAAAACACATTAAGTATACTCATGTGATATTTACTGTGTAATATATAACAGGAATTGTCACCTTCAAACAAAAATTTTAATATTACCACAGAAAATGGAGATCTCTACTAAAAGTTTCCCTCTGAAAATGTAGCACATGACTGTAGAATATGCTGGGATTTTCAACAGAAATGTTAATAAACATATTTTTTAACAAGCAACTTAAACCAAAAAAAACCCCACAAAAAATAGATATTAATTATAAGAATTTTGTTAGGTTTTTATCCTGGTGGAATCATTTCTTCTATATTGTTAAATATGGCAGAAAGAAATCTGGACAATAACTGAAAATGTTGAATATTACAACAAAAAAAAGATCATGTTGCTAAAGATAAAAACATGTTTCCACATCTTTACTTCACTTGTTTATTCAGAGGGTTTATTTCCTTTTAATTTGACATCATCATGACAATCCTCATTTATTGTGGGTGTGAAAGGCCTTCTATCTCCTCTACATTACAGCTCTAATACCAATGTATCCTGTTTAATATACAATTATTAGCTATCTGTTTAGTGATTTTATTGTGATTTAATAAACTGAAGATCCTGACTTAATTCTAATTAGAAACAGATAATATTTACAAAATATAGATTTTAGCATAATTGGTCAATCATACTACATAGAAATGGGTGTATGAATAAATAACTAATCATTCATATCAGTGCATGGAGAGAACTTCTAACCACATATCACCATACACTCATTCTGTTAACAGGTATCTGCTTAAGTCATCCTGGAAATTAACATAATCACCTTTTAGTATTTAAATGTAAAATGTGCACATCTATTTAAGAGAGAGAGAGAAAGGGAAAAAAAACATTAAAACTCTTAATATATATATTATAAATTACAAATAGTAAGGCTGGGATTGTATTCCATGAAATTATTATATATTAATGACTTATAGATAGTTATTAACATTAGAAATATGTAAACGTAATCAAGAGAGTATAAAGTAATAATAACAAAACTTGAATATATATATATATTGTAATGGGCATACATGCTGTTACATTATTCTAATAAATAAAATTAGAAATTAAAAATAAAAAGTTTGCAAATAAAAATTTGTTTTTAAAAATTGAAAACTAAAAGTCATCTAAACTCGTATACACTTGGATCTCATTTTATGTGGTAGATATGTTCCACAGAAAACCACATTAAAAAAAATCACACAAAAATAGACTTTACTTACCTTGAAAAATGGGGGATAGGGGTTGTAATTTTCAGAATTCGCATAAAAGCAACAAAGAAAAATTACTTTAAAATTCCCATTAAAAAAATAAGCAAATAAAGTATGACTAATAAAAAATTTCAAATATTTAAAAAATAATAATACAAGACAAACTTTTTTTACTTTTTTTATTAACTACAGTATTTAATTTTACATTTTTCATACATATTTTAATCAGTAATGCTAGCATTCATTTGTAATCTGGAAAGAAATCAGATTCGATGTGATGTATTGTAGCTTCTCCTTAAACGAAGTCAAGAATCTCTCAGCAATTATGCCCAGAGAAACCTGTTAGCCACTTTATTTTTATTCGTGATGTGATGTACAACTAGCGCCATTTTCAGTCTTGTGCTGTGTTAATGGTTTTCTGTTTCTATATTAAAAAAATGAGATTGTAATCAAAACAAAAAAATTATACATTATCATTAGAAAGATTATTTTCAGTTTATAAAATCTTCATTTTTTTATTTTAAAAATCTAAAAGATTATTTATTTCTGTTATATATAACAAAATATACGTTTTAAAAGTTTAATTTTTTTGAATATTTATTGCAATATTTTTATATGTAAGTATAAATCTATTATTATTATTTACTCATTAGTATAACTAGGTTATTTACATAAAAGCTAAAATTGTAAATACAGCTTTAGGCCATATTCACGTTAGCTGCTAATATAATGTTATATTTTTGAAGAAAAAAAAGTATTTCAAGTAAAAATAAGTTATTAATAATTTAAATTTCTTGATATCTAATAAATATAGTGAAATATGAAAGATATTAAGAAGAAACATGAATCGCATAACTTCAAAATCGCATCAAAATAATCCGTATAAAATGAAACCCAGGTGTATATATAAAATTATACAAATGGAAAATGATTAAAAGAAAACTTTATTTAAAAAAAGTATTTTAGAACTAAATTTTCAGAAAAAACTGATTTAAAGATAAAAATATATCTTTAAGAATGTACAAAATTTAATTAATTTTATTGTGTAAAAAGGCTAAAAATGGAAATGATTATTTTTAATTAGTCAAAGTAAACTAGCCTTTGGGCATCTCAAAATTTATAATTAAGGATCATATAGGACAGTGTTTCCCAACCTGTGGTACGCGTACCACTGGTGGTACGCGAGTTGCTGGTTGGTGGTACACGAAAAATAATCAATAATGGCGGTCATAAAAAAAATTAAATCATAAAAATATCATAGAAACGTTTTTTCCTATAATTCATAAAAATTATTTTAATTAATAATATTATACGGTAAAGTTATTAATATGTACAGTCGATAACGATCTTTAATGTTAATGATAAAATTGAAAGTATGATTAAGAAATTAGATTTTTGGAAACTGTATCAAAAACAATCAACCGGAAGTATTCGAAAATCTACTTATTTTTTTGTTTGAAAATAAAGTTAGTCTGTCTCAAGATATACGAGAAAATATAATAGCACATTTAACAGAATTAAAATTGTCTTTCATGGAATATTTTCCAAAACCCGAAAACACAAATGATAATTGTATTTCAAATTCCGTCTATGCAGAAAATTTAGAAAAAGCTACATCATTATCAATAAAGGATAAAGAAAATTTAATAGAATTATCATGTAACAGAACTTTACAAGTAGAATTCAAATGACACAATCTAATTAATTTTCGGTTAAACATTAAAGAATATGAACAACTTTCTGAGAAAGCTCTTAAAATATTATTACCGTTTACTAATACGAAATTAGTAGGAAGAGCTTTTACTTCATATATTTTTTTAAAAAATAAGTATCGAAACAGATTGAACGCAGTTATAGACTTAAGGGTATATATTATACCTCGCATGTTTTAAACCAAATTTCAAAAAATTATGTTGTTCAAAACAAGCACAAGGATTTCATTAAATTTATTTTATAAAAATATTTGATTATGATAAAAAAATATATTAATTGTTTTTTTTATAATTTTGTATTTTTATTAAAACCATTTATTAGTAAACGAAATATGACAAAATAATAGATAAATAATGAGTCGGATCAAGGCAAATCAATCTAAATTATTTAATTTGAAAGAATGTATCAGAAAAGGATCATAACCAGAAATTAGACTCTCTTTAATTTTTGATCATCTATTGTGGATTACTAGATGTAAGCTAGTATTTAATCATCAAAATTTTAATCCTATTAACTTCATGCAGAACAATATAAAGTAAACAAGAACAAGAGATAGCCTGGTAACCCCTGAGGTTATTTTTACCAAGACTTGGGACATGCTGGATTTATCCTCTCCATGGCCCAACCACTCAAATTTGGGAAAACCAAATGAAGGAATGAGAAAATACTTTGAACAAAATATGTACCAAATAATTTTTAATGTAATAATGTAATCTTTAATAAATATTTTGAAAAAAAAAAAAGTGAAACTTTGAACAAACACATACATATAAATATGTTACATTGAGTTTATAATTTCAGTGAGTTTATAATCAGGCGTGACGGTTAGTCGTGTTTCAATGTAATTTGTCCCATTATGTGATGTGAATACATACATGGTCACCTTATAATATTTATAATGCAAATAATATAACACACTCGCAATAACAAATTTCACAAAATACAATCATTTTTACGAAGTGGTACAATTTAGCGTGATGTACTACCAAGTGGTACGCGAGCCAAAAAAGGTTGGGAAACGCTGATATAGGAGATAAAAACAATAAAATCAGAATAGTCAATAAAAAATACCTCAGGAAACAGACCACAGTGAAAGAATCATCAACATGATGTCATGTTCAGTTAATCCACAATTTTAATATAAAAAGGAAAAGATTGGAAATAAAATATTATATGTGATTATATATGTTAGTTCCAGGCTTGAGTTGAAGAAGGGATTGAAAATATGCACTTTCAATCCCTTAAATTTTTCCAAAAAAAAAATAATTAAGTATTGTTTTCCTACATTGCAGACACTGGGGTCCTGTGATAAGATCCTGCAAAGAGCTGCACCAGCTAGAGCAAAGGACTTCCAAATGAGGACATTGTGGGAATTAGAAACAACACGGGATTCAAATTACAAGCAACTAAAAAGTATGGACTTTCTTTTTAAAACCATAAGAACTCTATATAACTAATGAACTTTAACTATAAAACTTTTCCAATATTTAAATAGAAATATAAATTTCTATCTGACCAAACTAAATCATTTATTAATAATTATTTTTATTATATATATTTTTAAATCATTTCCATTAATTTTTTTTTGTGTGTGTTTTGAGCGTTTATTATGATTTTTTTTTACATTAAGCTAAAACTTTTTATTAAATTGTTAAATTTAAGTTGGGCATGAATGACTGCATAGATTTTTAAAGTTATGTTAGTTTAAGGGAGGGTATATCTTAGGTTATTTATTTCATAGTTAGATTGGATCAATGGATTGGATGTATTGGTGTAATTAGTAAATATAGATCTGCTATGTGCAGGATCACATTATATGCTACACTTGGACAAGAGTCCCATTTCTTACTGACCATCGGAAACAAATGGTATTCCCTGATCCATGGATCACCCCTTTAGCCTATGGAATGGGATCATAAGTCAGCAAAAAGGACCACAATCCCTTCCTATGGATTTTTTGTATTGTTCTTCTTGCCAGACAGATATAGCATTCCTGTACTGGATGAGGGACTTTTCTTTTAAATAACCACACTGTTCAGATGTACATTTCTGACAGTATAGAATATGCTGTTGTATTCATGCTGCATTGAATACATCAAGATATCAGATAGATTGGTATTAGTTTGACTGTGAACTTTTAGCCTGAGGTTAAATAAGGAATATAGAATATTTTCTTTTTTGATTGCAATCTATGTAGTCTATCCATACTCGACACTAATAAAAAATTAATCCATCTGTGTGAACTTATAAAATAAAAAGTTAAAATGTAAATCAAATTCTAAAGTAAACATTATATTAAAAATAAATAATTTTGAATTTTATATATATGCAAAATAAATGTTTCTGTGTATTTTTAATATGGCAGTAGCTTATTCTTATTTTTTATTATCTTTATTTTTTAAAAATTAAAATATATATTATCTTTGCTACTCTACGAGCTAGCGACTGAGGCATTTTGGTCATATTTATAAAATAAAAATTGGATCTTAGCAGTAAGTATCTGCCTACTATATAAATTTTCCAGGTTTGAATGGCCTGGTGGCACCCTGTATGGCAGATATGGTAAGATTCCAAAATCCCCCAACCATTATAATATATATATATATTATAATTTATAAATAATATACCAGGAATTAAATTACATGAGACAAACTACTAAATGATTATTATTTATAATAATAACACACATGCTTAAATATAAATAAGATATCCAAAACATAAGTACTAGCTTGCACTAAGTGGCACTACTGTATGAAGAATTTTGTCTCTCTGTTAAACAGCTTGTGTAAGCATAAAAATGTTGATCATGTGATGTTTTGAGGTTTAATACCAATCCTACCCAATAGGATTATGGTTACTGTGATTATTAAAAAATCAAAGACACCAAAAATTATGGATGCTGAACAGTGTTCAGATTTGTACAACTATACAAGTTGATGAGCTTAAATTGAAAATAATTATTGTGTTTTTATTTTGGACTCAAAGCTTTATAGTTAGCTAATAAGGTAAAAGGTGGCTGCTGGAGAGTTGCTTTAGATCCTAAGATCTAGGTGAAGTATTCTCAGCTCCAAGGCTCCTCACTGATGAAAGCCACAAGCTACAAACTATTCTGGGGATATTGAATGAGTATGCATTAGTTAGAGATTTTATGCACAAACTTTCCTGCATCCATTGATTATTCTGAGTTGCACTGAGTGGATACTCTATGGAAAGTTTTGCCTCTATGATATCCAAAATAGTCATTTAAGCATGTTCCAGCTCTATTATCATTGTTATTATTGATTTAATGTTTTTTGGAAGACTAATGCACAGTAGTACATCCACTTGCCATATCTATAATCTGGGATTTAGATACAGATCAAATACATTTTTTTCCAACCAGCTTAAAAAAAATTCAGATATCTGTTCCATATCCAATTCAGATAACTATCCAACATTTTGTAAAGAAACAAATATCTATTTATTCTTGGCTAGAAAGTAAAACCAAAGATAGAAACTTCTCAAACTCTCATCAATCAATAGCTGAAAAACCTAATAAATACTATTTTCTTCTTCACCATTTTTCTATGGGAGACTGTTGGAGAGCCTTTTGACATGAGATTATCTGTCTAAATATAAAAATGTTTGTTTGATCATTTGGTCTAATGTTAAAAGATAAAAAATATTGTCAAAGATTAGTAAACTCATTGGATGAAAATAATGTTGTAATATATATATTTTACAAAAAAGTATTTTTTTAATTAAATAAAATATTTTGTTTTTAAAGCTCATTATAATAGACACGTTTAAATATCATAGTATGTTGTCAGAGCATTAGCCTATCATATTCATGAATTTAGGTTCAGAGTACCCTGTACAATTTGGTGTAGTGGTAGATTCTGGAGTTTAAAATTCATGGATTGTGCCCAGTTCTCTCACTTCTGATGTTAAAACTTCACACAAACTTGTAAAGCCATTCAATTATTTTTATTCATCCAGAGGGAAATGACATTTTCTTAGACATTTGAAAATTCCCAACTAAGCTCAAATGTTAAATTATTCTTTACTCTTCAGTTGCTCTTTAACATTTACAGAAAGATTTAAAAGTTTTACTCTGAAATCATTTATTTATTTATCTCTCAATTGACCATATAAAATACTGTTTGTTTGTTTTTAATCTTTAACAATAGTTTGTGATGAAAATAAATGGTGTACAAAGAATAGGTTAAAAAAGTCTTAAATATTTTGGTTTGTGCCATTTTTTGTTTTATCAATTAATATATAAGTACCAAATTAGTTCATTATTAAAGTGATAAAAAGAAAACTTAGAATACAAAAGTTTACATCAAGTTTCATGACATTAGCTCATGGAGGACAATAATTGTAAAAACAAACGCCAAAAATGAAAAAAATGGGTGCTCTTAATTGCTTTATAGAGAAGATTAATGAGACTTTTATGCAAATATATAAGCAAACCTTGAAAAGCTTATTAATAATACTTTTTAAACTTTTGATGTATCCTTAAGTTTTAAATGCCTGGATAAATTGTATAACAAACTATCATGTTATCACCTGTTTATATAATCTTAACTTGCCTTTGAACAGAAAATATAATTGGTGTTAGTTTAATAGGATCTGCTATTATAAATATAATTGGTTCCAGAATATCATTGTACTTGTAATAAAATACACAATATTTTTAAGTAATATATTACAGACCCACAGTCTAGAGTAAAGTCAAAAATATAAATGTAAACATATATACAAAATTACGTATCACAGATATGGTAGAGTTTGATTTTAATGAAAACTAAAATTCAACTTTTAAAAGAATAAAATAAAAATACACACAAACTCACCTTAATAAAAAAAACACAAGTTGCTTTAACAGTTTTCTTTGAAAAAAACTTTCCAAAATAAATTAGAAACTGGTGCTACATTTATTGATCTAAACTCAGCTATACTGTTTGGAAAAATTGTCTTCTAAAAGCTTCTTTTGAGAAGACTCCCTCAGAGCAGGATCAAAGTTACTTTACAGAAAACTCACAAATAAATATCTAGCAAATTCATCCAATGATGATATATTCACAAAGCATGAAATTATAGTTTATTATGAAGCCAATAACTTGCAAAAAGGAAAGTATTACATAAAACAAACTTTTGAAGAATGGTTATCTATTAACTATCATTAAAAAACTTTAAATAGATAATACAAAATATATAAAAACAATTATAAGTACTGCAGTTTATCCATGAATACCAGAAATAGCAGATAAATCAAAAAATCTGCTACTAATATAATATCTGAACCCAAATCTATACCAACACACTATAAACTTAAACTTGAAATGTTGGAAAACAAAACTATATCCATAAAAACAGGCAAAACTCTCCATACAGTAATGCCACTCAGTGCAAGAGTAATCAATGGATGCAATAAAGTTTGTGCATAAAATTCCTATCTAGTACCTACTCATCCAATATCTCCAGACTAGTTTCTAATTTGTGGCTTTCATCAGTGAAGAGCCTTGGATCTAAGAGCACTGCATGTAGATCTTAGGATCTAGTGCAACTCTCCAGGAACCATCTTCTATCTCTACTTAACTACAAAACTAGAAGTCCGAAATTAAAAACACAATAATATTTTTAATCCAAGCTCACCAGCTTGTATATTCATATAGATCTGAACTCGTTCAGTACCCATACATTTTGATGTCTTTGGTTCTTTAATAACCATGGCCATTACTATTCTATTAGGCAGGATTGATATTAAGCCACTAAACATCATATGATCACCATTTCTTATGCTTGTTTAACCTGTTAAAAATACGCAAAACTCTCCAAACAGAAATTTCACTTGTGCAAGTCAGAGTAATCAATGGATGCAATAAAGTTTGTGCATAAAATCCCTATATAGTGCCTACTCATTCAATATCCTGAGACTAATTTCTAGCTTGTGGCTTTTATCGGTGAGAAGCCTTGGATCTGAGAATAATGCATTAAGATCTTAGGATCTAATGCAACCCTTGAGAAACCATCTTTTGTCTCTACTTAACTACAAAACTATAAGTCTGAAATTGGAAAACAATATTTTCAATCCAAGCTCACTAGCTTATATAGTCATATAGATCTGAACTCCATTCAGTACCCATACATTTTGGTGACTGGTTCTTTAATAACCATAGACACCACTACTCTATTAGGCGGGATTGGTATTAAACCACTAAACATTATATGATCACCATTTCTTATACTTGTTCAAGCTGTTAAAGCAGGCAAAACTCTCCATTCAATAGTGCCACTCAGTGCAAGCCAGAGTAATTAATGGATGCAAGAAGGCTTGAGCAAGCATACAAAATGGTGATATTTAGTGGTTTAATACCAATCCTATTTAATAGGATAGTGGTGGCTATGGTTATTAAAGAACCAAAGATAGCAAAAGGTATGGGTAATGAACTGAGTTCAGACCTATATGACTATATAAGCTAGTGAGCTTGGATTAAATATATTATTGTGATTTCAATTTCAGTCTCATAGTTTTGTAGTTAAGTAGAGATAAAAGGTGGCTGCTGGAGGGTTGCATTAGATCCTAAAATCTAGGTGCAGTGCTCTCAGATCCAAGGCTCCTCACTGATGAAAATCACAAGCTAAAAACTAGTCTGAGGATATTGTATGAGTAGGCACTAAATACTAATTTTATGCACAAACCTTTTTGCGTCCATTGATTACTCTGACTTGCACTGAGTGGCATTACTATATGTAGAGTTTTTCCTGTTTTTAATAGCTTGAGCAACCATAACAAATGGTGATCATATGGTGTTTAATGGTTTAATACATCCATGAAATACTAAGAGCCTATATTGAGATAATCACTTGCCTCATTGAAAATAATTAAAGGAATACAGAATAATGAAGTAAAGAATCATTTGTGTACCAATGGATATATGTTCAACTGGAAAAAGACAGAAATATTCAACAGAGAGAAAAGTAGAAATTTTAAATAGTTGCTTTCACAATAAGTAACAAAGAACTTCATAATTCAACCTAGTGTAATAATTATAATGGCTGGAAAACACTTTTTAATCTTACCATTAAGAAGAATCCTTATAAAAATAAGTATACAAAATATCTATTTATTTTTGCTCTTTAGTTTAGCTAGTTAGAGAGAGAATCACCTCAAATTCAGTATTCACAAATATAAAAATCACTTGTTACATGCCCGTGCTATGACAGTTACTAGTTATAAAACTATTTGAAAAAAAAGAATACTGCAACAGTTGAATCTTTATAAAAAGTGTTAATAAAGTTGGAATTTTTCTAAAAATTTAACAATTAAAATTTGATGTTGGAAATATTACAATATATAATTACCAGTAAAATGCCATATTCACAAGCTTTCAGATAAAATGTTTGTTTGTGCGTTATTACAATTTACAAGGTAATAAATTTTAATCATAGTTTTAATTTTAAAACTATGCTATATACAAATCTTATTTGTCTGTTTTTTTTTTTAAATTTAAAATATAATAGCTAAAAAGAAAGACATACTTATTTATAATTACAGATGATATATATTTTAAAGCAAAATAATAAATCTGGCTAATTTTGTTTAGGTATGAAGATATTATGAGAAAAGGTGATTTTAAGATGAATCACAAATCAAAAATATGTGTGTGGATGTGTGATTATTAAATGGATTTTAAAGAATTTGTCTGTTTTTTAAATATTTAAAATATAATAGTTAAAAAGAAATACCTACTTATTTATAATTACAGATGATATATATTTTAAAGCAAAATAATAAATCTGACTAATTTTGCTTAGGTATGAAGATATTATGAGAAAAGGTGATTTTAAGATGAAACACAGATCAAAAATATGTGTGTGGATGTGTGATTATTAAATGGATTTTAAAGATCAATGGATGATACACTGTGATGTAAATGTCTCAAATGAGAATTAGATAGAAAGTAATGTAAGCCCCTGCAATAGTACAGGGTGTTACTCTTATTATTAGTCAATAGAACAGTTTTCTATCATTAATGATATTACTTATTTGTTTTTACCATTGTCTAATAAGAAGAATGTATATAGAAAATCATAGGTGCATAATTATTTTATGCTTATATGCAGTATTGTATTTAACATAATGAATGGCATAGAGAAAAATGCTTTAACTAAATTATTCAGTCAAGATTAATATTTATCATATAGGATTTCCCCAGTCAGTGTCCCCATAGTTTCATAATAATCTGCATCCTATCCATGAACAAACATATTCATACATATACTTGATAAAAGAATGGAAATTTTGTCTCATTTCATTTTGTTATTAATTTTATAGCAAGAGTTGTAAACAAACAACCACACACATTCAATACAAGTGGAATCACCTCTTTCATATCATAATCTAATCATGAAACTTTTTTAATAGCTTATTTTCAAAATCATAATGTAGTTTTTTGTTTATTTAGTTATTTGTTTTATTGATTAGTCTTATGTTACCTTGTTGTGCAGACTAGATCATTAAATCAAATCTTAACAATATTAAGACATTATTGAGTACCATTATTTATTCAAACATCTAATGTTTTATCCATAAAGTCAGTTACATGTGCTATTATTAATGGAAGATGTCTGTGGAAAGGCAGAAGGATTTATATATACATATAATTATATAGTATGTTTTTGTTGCTGCAAGAGTAATAAAAAATATTACATTCACACCCTTATTTAGCTTTTATTAAATGAGACAATATATCCATTGTGATAAACTCTTAAATTATGACTTTCAAAGATATGAAGTCTTTTTACAAAGTTACCATTAAAAAGTTAAAATTGATGAGGCATAGTATGCAAGCATATCATAGATTGGTTTTATTATATCTCTTTAAGAATATTACTTATAAATCTTTACAAGTACAAATATAATATTAACACTATTATAGTATGTAAATGTCACTACCATAATATCATAATCATAGATGATTATATCTAGACTTTCTGAATGTCTACATCCATGAAAATTAAGAAAGTTTAGCTGATATTTACATGCCCACATATCCACCTAAGTGCTTTCCATTATATTAAAATTGCCATTATCAATCTAAATATGTAAGAATGCAAAGACAGTTCCAAAATGTAAAACTCAATAAATTTAAAACCACATAAATTTACAGCATGTTAAGATCAAATTTCCAATTAAAAACAAGCAGGAGAAAAAAACAAAGAGATAAGTAGAAGATATTTAAAATCTTATACATAAATAAGACTTTAATAGATGCATCTTTGAAAAAATAAATGGTTGAAAGACTTTCAATTAATACTTTAATGAAATCTGGAAAATCTTTTGTGCATTTAAATGATGTGAGTTAATAACCCAAATAATGAAATAGAATAATTCAGGAAAATAGTCAACTACAAGAGAGAACATTTTGGTAAATCTTGGAGAAGAAAGCAATCAAAGGAAAAGATTTTAGTCCTATATATAGTTAAAAAATCATGCTTAACCAATAATCCAGTTTAGTGAATATACTATAAGAAAGATGTTGGAAGAAAGTAAATTTAATGGACAAATTGATCTATAGTTGCAAGACTCCAGTTCATGGAAGAATTATTAGACAGAATATTTAACAATTCAATCAAAACATGCATGCTAATTTAACAGAATAGTCAATAAATATTCAAAGCATGCAAAACAAGATTTGAAAAATTCACTCAATAAATATGAGAAGACAGGAAAATAAGTATGATAGAGGACATCAAACCAAACATGTTAGAAAATTTAAAAAGAATGGAAAAGAAGGGGCAAGAAAACAAAAAAAATTTACTGAAAATAAAATTATTCAGCATATAAAAAGAAAACTCAAAAATTTACATCAAGTTGAAAAGAAAAATCAATTTCTAAATCCAAAGAAATTTCATAAATATCCTATATAAATTAATGAGCATAAACATCATGGCCAAAAAGAAATTTGAAAAGCAACTACAGTTTGAATGACCTAATATTGAAGTAAAAACAAAAATTGTACATGGAAGATAATAAAATAAATGTGAAATAGTAGAAATAGAAATTGTTAGTATATTGTGCATCTAGTTTATAGTTAGAAAGAGATTAGCAAAATACAGGAATAGTAAATGAATTCTTCATTACACAAATAATAGTAAAATCAACATGATTTGATTAAACAAGATTAAAACAGGCAAAACCCTCTATACATATTGCCACTCAGTGCAAGCCAGATTAATCAATGGATGCCAGAAGGCTTGTGCATAAAATCCCCATCTAGTGTTTAATCCAATATCCCCAGACTAGTTTCTAGCATGTGGCCTATGTCAGTGAGAAGCCTTGGATCTGAGAGCACTGCACCTAGATCTTAGGATCAAATGCAACCCTCCAGCAGCCACCTTTTATTTCTACTTAACTACAAAACTATGAGTTTTAAATTGAAAACACTATAATATTTTCAATTCAAGCTCATTAGCTTATATAGTCATATAGGTCTAAACTCAGTTCAGTACCCACACACTTTGGTGGCAATACATATAGAGAGTTTTGCCTGTTTTAATACCAATTATAAGCAAGCATAAGAAATGGTGATCATGTGATGTTTATTGGCTTAAAACCAATCCTGCCTAATAGGATATTGATGGCTATGGTTATTAAAAAACCAAAGACACCAAAATGTATGGGTACTAAACTGAGTTCATAACTTTATGACTATATAAACTAATAAATTTGAATTAAAAATATTATAGAGTTTTCAATTTAAGATTCATAGTTTTGTAGTTAAGTTGAAATAAAAGGTGGCTGCTGGAGGGTTGCATTTGAAGTGCTCTCAGATACAAGGTTCCTCAATGACAAAGGCAACAAGCCAGAAACTAATCTGGGGATATTGTATGTGTAGGCACTAGAGGGGGATTTTATGCACAAGCCTGCCTTCTGGTGGCCATTGATTACTCTGGCTTGCACTGACTGGTAATATGTATAGAGAGTTTTGTCTGTTTTAATAACAAGTATAATCAAGCATAAGAAATAGTGATCATGTGATGTTTATTGGTTTAAAACAAATTCTGCCTAATAAAATAAAGAACCAAAGACACCAAAATGGATGGGTACTGAACTGAGTTCAGACATATATGATTATATAAGCTAATAAGTTTGGATTGAAAATATTATAGGGTTTTCAAGACTTATAGTTTTGTAGTTAAGTAGAAATAAAAGGTGGCTGCTGGAGGGTTGCATTCGATTCTAAGATCTAGGTTCAGTCCTTTCAGATCCAAGCCACCTCACTGATGAACACCACAAGCCAAAAACAAGTCTGGGGATATTGGATGAGTATGAACTAGATGAGAATTTTATGCATAAGCCTTCTGTAATCCATTAATTACTCTGGCTTGCACTGAGCAGCAATATGTATAAAGAGTTTTGCTTGTTTTAATAACAGTTATAAACAAGCATAAGTAATGGTTATCATGTGATGTTTATTGGGTTAAAATAATTTTATATAAAAATGATTTTACAGTGCCAAAAAATAATGCATATCATTGTTTATTTAGGACTTAGACATCTTTACAATCATTTGAAATATGATGACATGTTGTCAATTACAGAAAATTTAGAAATTATTTTTTTTTAGAAGAAAATTAATCGACCACCAAAATATAGTTTCCCTTGCATTCAGAAATATATTTGAAATTTACTATATATCTTTGGAAAAGATGTCAGAATTTTTCAGGGTAAAATAAGTAGAGGAACTATTTTAAAAATTTAAAAGATATTTGTCTATGATAGTGATTCAAAAAAAATTAATTTGGACCTGTACCAAACAGGTGCTAATAAGAAAAGTGTCCATGTAAATATCCAAAATTGGTAATATTTAATTTGCTAGAAGCCCAGGAAATATTATTTATTACTGGGTTAGGTACATTTTATGATGATGAAAATAATATAGTTTAGATTTATAAATAATTTCCAGGAATCATTTTTTAATGATTTTAAGTAACACTGATAAGATGCATATATAAGTTCTCACTTTTTCATATTTTCATTTTGTATTTTCATAGGTTCACAAGTTTACAACAATCTAGAGGTATTAAATTATATCTTAACCTTTTTTATTTCTAAATTTTAGAACTATATAAAGATAAAATATAGAAAATAAAACATATATATTCAGCCTCAACAAAATCTCAACAGGATAGAATGTCTCAACCAAAACTTTGAACAGATGTACATTATAAAAGATGAAAATCAAAAATTTGTGGTGATTTTAGTGCTTCAGTTAATAACTATGAGAACTATAATTCTAATTTTCTAACATGAAAAAAGCAAGCATTTTAAGACAAAAAGAAAGAAGACAAAGCCTCCTTTTTCTAAAACTGGGCCTGGATACATGGATGGGAATTAGAAATAACTGCATAATAATTTTTATTTTTTATTTTAAAATTTGATCTAATTCGTAATTTGTTTATTTCACTGCTTCTAATGCCTATTTAATTTTATTAATTGATGAATTGGAGAAATCTCTCATTCTTATAACTTTATGCAAGTAAGGAATTTTAAGAGGAAAAAATCCTTGGAAAAAGAACTACTACAATTATAACTTTACAGCATTCATTTAATTTCACACAGTTGATTTTTATTAAAATAAATTCTACAAGTTTTAAATAAAATATTATTTAAATTATTTCTATGCATGTTATTTTAATTTATAAAATAATGGATAAAAAAGTACTTATAATTTATATTATGAAACTATGTTATATATAATGCTATTTGCCTGCTTTTTATATTTACAAAAAAAAAAAAAAACCATAATTACAATTATAAACAATCCAATTAATTTTTTCTTATTAGACTAATTAAAATTACTATTCTTGATGTAGATACATATTATATCTATCTCTTTAACTACCAGTCTGTCTTTTGCTCATCTATATATCTGCCTATCCATTTACTTATTCATATACCTATCGTCCTACATTTCCACTTAACTTTACTCTTTTATCCATTGACTTATTGTCTTATCTAACTGTTCACGTACCAACCCTCTTATCTATCTACTCATTTATCTTTTTGCTGACATATAATTATACATCTTCTTATCTATTTACTAACTTTTCTATCTATCTATCTATCTAACTACCCATCTATGTATTTGTATGTCTGCCTGTCTAGCTATCTATTTATCTGTCTGTCTATTTATGTGAATGTCTATTTGCTTTTTATCGATCTATCTATCTATATATACTTTTCTATCTATCCTATTTGCCTAGTCATTCATTTATCCATTTATATATTTCTATAATTAAAGAATAAATTTATATTTTTCTTTTTTGATTTGTTTGTTTGAATTATCAAATAATAGAAAATATATTTTTTGATATTTTAAATTCTGAAAATATAATGATCTCTGTTGGAAAACTCTATATAAGAAATGCATTTCTATTATATGTTTTTGTCCTGTTCTTTTTTTTTTTCAATGTATTTACTTCTCTTTTTTCTTTTCAATTCTATAAATCATATTAATTTTTATTTTTCATTTAAAAATTTTATCTAATTCGTCATTTCTTTACTTCACTGCTTTCAATGCCTATTTAATTTTATTAATTATTTGCATTAAAATGTTTCTTGAAAGCCAATAACGCAAAGTTAAAAGCGAAATCATTAAGCAGCGTTTGTTTACCGTTGAAATAAATTACTGTTAAATATATATCTGCACATCAGTTAATTGGGCATAGAAAATCCTCTTAGAGTTAAACAACTATTAGCTAATAAAGCTGCTTGGTTAACCGTAACCATTGAAATTACTAACTGAAAGCTTCACTCATCTGATATTAATAAACTGCGAAAATTAAGAATATATTTGGCAAGAATATAATTTTTATTTATATATATATATTACAATATTTTAAAGAAATAATCGGTTTTATTTTATAAAGAAATAGAAATGTTTAAAAAAATATATATTTTCAATAATCATAAAATGCAAATATTACTTAAAGAATATTAGAAAAATGACATACATAAAGGAGATTATTAATTAAAGACATTCAACGTTTCTTTTTGAGTAAAATAAATTCTTAATATCCACTCCATATACTCTTTTTTCTTACTATGTGATTGTTTATGTGACAAAGATATGTAGATTGTTGACTAAATAGGCATTACACAAGATGGTAAATATAAAGAATTTTTGTTTCTGAGTTTAAAAACAAGAAAAGACATTTATCTGATAGTTTTTAAATGAAACATCAGATGAGTTTTATTTTAAGGCAAAAATAACTACCATGTGTGAATAACTATTATTTAGATATTTACAATCTTGACAGGGAAAACTACATTACTGGTTTTTATTGCCAAAAGTCACCAATCAATGCAGCAGTTGGTAACTTAAAAAAATGGTACTAAGAATCTTCTGATAACAGAACCAAACTGACATTCTATAATGACCTTTTATTTAGTTACTTATGCATATCAATTTCAAATGAAGGAAGATTGCATGAATTGGAATAATTGTCCACTATTAAATAAGTAATTCGCTTTGTAAAGTTAAATAAAAAGATGAAAATATGAAGTTAGAAGAAAAAAATAATTAGAAAAGTGGATTTATATTTTATTACAAAGATACAATACTAAAACAATAGGTGAAATAAATTGATTGTAAATAAAAAATGAAAGAACAATATAACAATATTGTAGAGATTGTTGGTATATCAGATAGAATGGCAAATTAATTATTTAACATAATGGAAAATATATGTTTGAGATAATTCAGACTTATACCTCAACAATTTTTCATTGTGATAAAAAAAAAGAGAATTTTTATACAGATGGTACAAAATAGTTTTGATCAGACTAAACAACACTTTAAAATTGTTATGGGAGACTGTAATTATAAAAGTGAAAATTGATTGAAAGATAACAGAACTAGAGCTAAATTTGGCTAAAGTGATAGAAATGAGAAAGAACACTGTCTTACAAAATGTGAAAAAACTTCCTCTTATGATTTTTTTCCTGAATAGATATAAAGATTTCAGTAAAGATATAGCAGAATTATTTTGATTAGCAGAAAATATATATTTCAAGACCGCAACATTTTTGAATAAAAAACATAAGTCATATAAAAAAGCAGAAAAACTCTTAGCAAAACTATATGCCTAATGTCTAAATAATGAAGGTGTACTAAGTGATTAAAACAATGTGGTAGTTGTATAAACATTTAATAAAGATAATAAAAAGGTATTAAGAATTACATATTTATTAGTCTATTCTCAGTTTGGTATGAGATCTTTAGCAAAATGTTGGAGTCCACCAACTAAAAAAATAAGTTTGATTTAAAAATAGTTTTTTCACAGAACCATCAACTTGTGGTCATAGGATATTAGGAAATATAAAGAATATTTTAAAATATTCAGTCAGAATATTTCACATGACAGCACTAAGAAGATTAATTGTAATAAGAATAAATAACAGAGTGATTTCAGTTTTTAAAAACTTTTAACAGCATTTTTTAAAAATGTATTTTGTTAATTAAAATGGAAAACTAAGTGAATAAAAACTCATAAAAATAATTTAAATTATCTAGATAATGCAGATGATGCTTCAGAAAGTGTTGCATGAGTTAATGAAAGTGAGAAAGTAAGTCTAAAGATGTGATAAAAAATTAGAGTATGTTTAATGGAAGATTTATAATCATGAATTAAAAGAAATTAATTAATACAATATACCTTCATCAGATTATCAATATAGATGAAAATATAATAAATAAAATTTATCATAGAATTAAACTTGGATGTAGTAACTCAATAGTAAAAATATATATAATTATACATTTTTGTGTTTTAATAATTCTCACATAAAGATCTGAGACATGGACACTTAATAAAAGAACAGTGCAGAGACCTCAGAGTACTTCATGAAGATTGCAGAGATGTATAACAAGAATTTCTAGAAAAAATCAAAAGTACAATATGTAACAGAATAAATAGTTAATATTAATGTTAATGAAAAAATTAATAAATTAAAATAGAAGTGAGCTGAACATATTGCTGTAAAAAATAATAATAGATAAATAGTAAAACATCTAGAAAAAACACATGTGAAATGGATAGATAAAATAAGAAAGATTATTGATGTAATATAGAGAAATGTTGGATAAGAAAACTGAATTAAACTTGGAAAGATTTTCATTGTGCAATAGTTCAATAATGATTTAACATTATATTAATAAAATGATGATAAGAAAATTATATTGTGTTGACAAGAGTATACTTTTTTTTATTTAGAGTGTAATTTATTTTGAAGATATTTATTTATATATATTCTTTATTTTAAAAAAATTCAGTTGAAATAGCAACAAAGAAATAAATTCTGCTGTATACATAGAAATTAAAACAATAAATAGATATTTTAAAATAATTACATTGGTAGTATTCTGATTTATCATGTCAGCTGCTTGATGACATTGATGCTAAGCAAAAACTCATTGATATAATAGCGATTCTATAGAATTATGATTTCCATAAAATTAAAAAATTCAAACAAAATATAAAAATATAAGCTGACTTTTTGGACTTTGTGGGGCAGTAATTAATCAGAGACTGGCTTTTGTATGTGTGTGTGTATGTCAATAAAAAATTATGTTACTTTTGAATAGCAAATAATAGTACATTAGAGACTTTTTTGGACAATAATTCAAACAAAGTTTTACAATGAAAGCTGACTTTGAACTTTTTGGGACAGTAATTAATCATAGTGGCATTTGTGTGTGTGTGTATGTATGTATGTAAAAAATTATGTTACTTTTTTAATAACAAATAATAGGAAATATAATGGATCGAAAAAGTTATGGTACTTTTTGAATAAAAAATAAAAGTAATTTTTACCCTTTTTTGGCCAGTAATTAATCAGACACTGCATTTTGGGGGGAAAAGTAAATTAGATTGCAATTTACCCACCAAAGTTAATAATTACAACAAACTATTAAAATGAAATCTGACTCCAGTGTCTGGAAATTGCCAATTTTCAGAGTTTGAAGCAGCTATCTTCCTTGTCTCAGATGATTTCTCACGATATGTTACTTTCATTGGAATTTTTTAAATAGTGCTGTGCCGCACCCTAAAATCCAATTTGTGAGGGTTACACAATCCTAATGGAACAGTGACAACACTGTTAAAACTGTTAGAAGATATCAGTAGGTCAATTCACATGAAAAAAATAAAGTTGGACCTGAAAAGTTAAATTATTTAGACATGATGCAGTCATCACACCCTCACATGATACTGTAGCAAAAATAGACAACCCAACATTATGATAAAGTGCATAACACAAACAACTACAGCAGCCAATGATGGCATTTTCTGTGCTTTTAGCATAGAAAAAAGCCATAGCAGTAGCCGGCAGATGAGTAAATGGCCTCATTCTATGTTTATCATGAAAAAAAGGCTATCTGCTTGGCTGTGGCCACAGAACTGGCATACTTCTAGCAATTTAGCTAGAAATAGTGCTAATAAGTGGCTTTGTTCTCTTCATAATCATATTATATTTTTCTGTTCACCAACTCTGGAATTTTCTGCTAACTTTTATTTTGATAATTTTTGTTTTTTATTTCCACTGACATGTTAAGTACAACATAAAACTTTTTTAAAAAATATTGGAAAAAATCTCTTTGTAAAAAGTAATTTTTAAAATTCTTTGTATATATAAATATAATTACTTTAAGATATCTGTTTCTGTAATATGTTCAATATACTTATACATAATGTGTTTTATACTTTTTTATATACTGCCCTGTGCAGTTTGGCCCAGTTGGTAGAGCATCCTACTTAATATCAGGAGCCCAGAATTGATTCTAGTGCATGCAGGTCTGGCACTCTAACTTCTTATTAATACCTAAGCAATATACCTATTTTTTCGCACTGTTGGTACACTTCATTGGTATATCAGTTACTGATACATCTATAAACATGTGTATGATTAAAGATAAAAAAGAGACATATAGCTACTATAAAACAAAGTGCATTATAATGAGGAAAATAAAATTTTCTTAATTTCTCTCATGCAAACAAAATTTAATAATAATTATTGACAAATTGTTTTAATAAAATATAAACTAATAATAATATCATTTCTGAAGTGGAGTTGGGCTGGACATATTGCTAGAAGAGATGATAATAGATGGACAATTGAAATATTAAACTGAATTTCAAGAAATTGTAAAAGACCCAGAAAGAGACCACATTAGAGATGGATGGATGAAATAAGAAAGTGTGAAGTGATGATGTAGAAAAGAGAAGCTAAAGATCAGAGAAGATGAATTGAACTTGGAGAGACCTTCATCCTGCAGTGGATTGATAATGATTGATGATGATGAATAATATCATTTATGCATTCTACCAAATATCTTTATGTATCATTTCTAGGTTTGTCCATTGTTTATTATTATCAACAAGTTCTATTATCATTAGGCTATTGCAGTGTGTTAAACCTATCCCAAACATTTTTAGAATTAACTAGTGCCAAATTATCACAATGATATCCTATTTTTATATAAAGAATATCTGATTTAAAAAATAAAAAGTATATATATATTTTTAGGATAAAAAAAAAGAATAAATATGAAAGTTATAATAGATATTAGTTATTACTGTACATGGAAAAAAAATCTAATAAAAAATAATCTTTTTTTTAATTTAAGACCTGGAAAAAAATAATAAAAACAAAGAAAATATGCTAACTTACTGAACAATTAGAGATGTGTATGTTAAATTTTGTAGTGAAGAACAAATGATTAATAAATTATTAGTAGATCAAAATAATTAGAAAGCAATATAATGCTGGAGAAGTTGAATGTGGAAAAAAAAACAAAGGATGACACATCAATAATAAAAGAACTTGAACATCTAAATATAATTTAGAAAAAAAATATTATTTATATCATTGCCAAAAATGATATCAACTTGGTAGTAATAATAATAAATATGAAATCAATCTAGAATGAATACAAGAATTTAAAGCTAAAAAGATAAATATGGTATGGCAAGCAATGTCATAATAAATGATTGTTTATTGATACAGTAAATATATGTGTTCACTAGATGGAGTTTAGCTTTAATAATAAGTGCTAACAGAGAAACAATTCAAAATCTCTATCGTACTATCCTCATCTCCAGACCAATTGGTTTCGAGCTTAATAGCTCACCTCGGTGAAGAGTTAGGACTTCAGAAACTAGATCTAAAACTCCACTCAGAGCACTTATTTAATACGTTACTATCAGTTTGAAAACTTGAATTTTTCAAAAACATAAATTTCTTCAAATCTAGCTTTACAAACCAGATAGCTATATGGGTCTGAACTCAGTTCAGTTTCACCATATATTAATAGCTAAAGCAATATTACATCGCAAAAGCCTCCAAAGGTATACTTATAATAATTAATAAAACAAGTCACAAATTGTGCAACTTGTCTTTAAGCTTGTGCTAAAATGTTCACTAGCTCCAAACAAGCTTTAATAATAATATGTGTGTATATATATACTGTGTCATGTAAATTCATTATGTATTCATCTATAATATTAGATCATAAATAAAGAAAACAATTTAGAATCATTTGTTGGTATAATGTTAAATATAATTCATATTTAAATAGTTGAGTTAATTCCAATTCGAATGAATGCAAGAGTTAATGTGTATTTTATTTAAGTGAAAATAAAAATAAAATATTTGTTTTATCATATTGAATAATAATAAACTTTGTTATAAGTATGAAGAAAGAATATCCTGAACCAATTTAAAAAAACACATTGTTTCTTAGTAACAAAATAGAATTTTTCTTCTTACTTCAGATATATATATATTCTTATTTAACATTTTATGGATTTGATGAAGAAATTATAATGCATTTTGAGTAAATATTATGAAGGAGGGGCAGAGACCCTTCTTAGCTAATATCTGTAAGACTATAAATTAAATGGATACCAATATATATATAAAGAAATAATCATTTTCTAATGTATTAAAAATACTAGGGGCATTTAAATGTGAATATGGGCATTAATATTTAATCAGTAGAAAATAGCTTGATGCCATCCAGAAACAATCTACATGGACACATATATCATTGTTATTATCATGGGAATTCTACAGAAAACATTTAAAAAATAGAACTGTAATTAAAAACATCAAAGATATCAATGGGAATAATCAACATTTATATACGCAAATGGCTTATAAAAATTATCATTAAACTTATCTTTCCTATATTTTCAATATATATGAATATTTATTTATTTATTAATATATAACTATTTAAAATTCTTTCTTCTTAAAGATTTAAAATAATTATGTATACTTTATTGATACTATTCAATATGAATTTAAATAAATAGATCAAGTAAATAAAAATTGAATTAATTAATATCAATAAGTTTAATAAAATAGTTTAAAAAATATATTTAACATTTAAATTTTTTTGAATATATTTAATTAATTTTATAGATATAATAAACACCTCCATACTTCCCCATTCTTTTTAAATTCATATAAATAAAGATATAATAAAAGACAAATGCCCCCCAATATGCATTTCGTGCTGAACCAGCACCCATCAGCCGGTCCAGGGCATTATCTGTCATATATATCTTTATTATATGCAAAGTATTTATCTAGAATAAATTGTTACATTTTTATTTACCATCGTCAAACTTCCTCCACTCACAGCTTCGACGCCATCCATTTCAGATAAATACACTAATGATTATTACTAATCATTTTCGAAACTAGAGATTATCTAATAATTAATTGTATAACATTTTATTTGATCTCAAATAAAATTTTAAAAAAATTAAAAAATTATTATTTAAAGAAATATATATACATATATTTTCCATTTATAAATTATATATTTATGTCTAAATGTCAGTGTGAAAGATATTCTATATTAGACATTTTGTGAATGTAAAATATATGTGTCAAAATGCTACTTAAACTGTAGATTGCAATTGAGTGGTTGCAATATTCAAAATAGATTATAATATAATGAACTTCAAACTGTATAAATGTTAAACTTAATATTTTTTGTTATTATCTTATTATTAATTAATCCATCCTTTTATTCTGTTCATAAAATATTGATTCATCTTTTATATAAAGTGTATTACTTATGAGATATTAATTCACACAATTCACAAATTACATATTTATTAGGTAATAGATCCATCATCAATTGAATTACTTGTATACTGAAATAAATATTTATTGCCCTGTGGTCTGATTGGCATCTTATAAATATATGAGTCTGCAATAATTTGGATTACTATAAATTCATTTATGGGCAAAATTCAAAGTTATAACTTTATGTATTAAATTTACATTTAAAAACAGTTATTTAGGGTAAATTATAAATTTAGATATAATCACATATGTTAGAAAATTCCTAATAATAATGTATGGTAATGTTATAATTAAATGAGAATACTAATCAAATCATGCTAACTATAGTATACATGCTGATACAATCCTTTTTGTTTTGAAGTTCAATTGAAAAACTTAATTAGTATAATTTTATTACAATAATTCAATTGTAATCTTTGCTATATTTCTTTATATTTTAACTACTTAATGTAACACATAAAGAAGACAATTTTAGTAAATTATTTTGTCTGTTACATTCAGTCCATTTATGTTTTGGCTTGCCCAATTTATAGGGCATAATGAAATTAAACTTTTACTGTTACAATATAAAATATTAAATACATTGTTTAAATAGTAAATGCTTTTGTAGAAAATAAGACATATCCTCTACTAGTCATTCTAATATGGCAATAAGAAAACTGTAACCACTTTTAAATTTAGTTCTCTTTATATTTTAAGTAGATTGTTTTGCACAACTAGAGCATATATGAGAAAATGTAGAATAGAATAAGGACTTATACAAAGTCATTACTTACTGATAGATAATGAATACAGACATCAGTGCAACATGGAGGCAAAGAGTCCATTTTAGTGCATCCAAATTACCTTTAATTTAATTAAATATTCATTATCTATGATGTCTGAATTCACATTTAGCCAAAATTATAATATTATAAATGAATGAATATTATATATATTTTTATGTCATGTAAATATTTCTTAATTATATAAAATCTTTTATATAAATATTACATATATATCTTCTTAAAGTATGTGAATGTTTAATGTGTATAGTTATGAATTTCATTTGGATGCCATTGTTAAATAAAAAAAAATTTTTAAATAAATTACGTCATTTTAGAAATAAATAATATATTTTTAAATAATGTATTCATTTTCTCTTTCTTCCTCCCATTGTTAAACAAAGTTATTGTTATGGTATTTTTTAAAAACAAAATAAAATGTATTTAAAAATAAAGTTTAAACTTTAAAAAGAGCAATGTGAACAAATACACATCCCCCCCCCCTCCAATTACTGCTGAATTCATTATAGCTAATTTCAATCTTTAAAATCTAATTTAAAAATACATTTTATTGATATAAAACCATTCTACATAATATTTATGTTTGAATTAGAAATGTTTTGTGAGCAATTAATTTTATATTAAGTCAAGCCTTGGTGGTTGAGTGGTCAGCACAGCTGTCTTACAAGCAGTAGTCCCGGTTTAGCGTGTTCGCTTCCTGGCCGGTGCTATGACACATAAGGAAAAAAAAGTATTTTAATAAGAAAAATAATATTCTTAGATTTCATTTTAGCATGAAACAATTATACATATATTTTTAAATGTTATTCATAATTGATATATATATATATGTCACTCTTACATAACTTATAACATTTCTACAATAAACTACTTCCAAGATAAGAACTTACATCAAAATAAAAATCATAGATCACATGACCCAATTCTCTTAAGCTTCTAAGATATAATCAATGTGGATTGCCAATTCCTCAACAAGCTTTTTGATAAATGCTTAGCCAGAGCCAGCATTTAAAATATCTCTGTCAGGACCTTCCCCCCAAACCTCTGACCATGGTTTCATGCTTTGGCATTCCTCATAGAGGAGCCAGGGTAGATTCAGACACTAGATCTAAAAATACCAACCCAAAGCCAGCATTTATCTAGAAGTTATCTATTGAGAGGAAAATCTGAAATTTTCAGAGACCCACATGTCTTCAAACCCAGCTATCCAAATCAAATAGCTATATGGGGCTGAGAGAAAATCTGAAATTTTCAGACACCTACATTTCTTCAAACCCAGCTATCCAACTCAAATAGCTATATGGGGCTGAGGGATCTCAGCCCCATATAGTTATTTGAGTTGGATAGCTGGGTTTGAAGACATGTAGGTGACTGAACATTTCAGATTTTCCTCTCAATAGATAACTTCTAGATAAATGCTGGCTTTGGGTTGGTATTTTTAGATCTAGTGTCTGAATTTACCCTGGCACCTCTCTGAGGAGGGCCAAATCATGAATCCATGGTCAGAGGTTGGGGGGGTGGGGTTCTGACAGAGATATTTTAAATGCTGGCTATGGTTAAGCATTTATCACAAAGCTTGTTGAGGAATTGGCAATCATCATTGATTATTAAGATCTTACATATTTTTAACTTCTAAATCATCTAAATATTTTTAATATATTTATTTTAATCAATACAGATCATTAACTGATAGCTACAATATATATATAATGAAATATAAAAATAAACACTTTTTTTTTCTATTTTCAACTTTATAATTAGTGGATCTCTTTATAATTTAAT
The DNA here is from genome assembly GCA_028023455.1 of Epiperipatus broadwayi. NCBI lineage: Eukaryota > Metazoa > Onychophora > Udeonychophora > Euonychophora > Peripatidae > Epiperipatus > Epiperipatus broadwayi. The sequence goes on from JAQFVV010012928.1 coordinate 323,645, forward strand.
CATATCATATTAATATTATTCAACAATAAGACACACACAAACAATGTTTGCAATTACACTTTATAGAGCTTTTTTGTTTACTTTTTTATATGTTATAAAAGAAAAAAATATATGTAATATTTATGTATTAATAATAATATGAGAAATTACTTTCATGGTATACAACATAATGTTTATGCATATATATTTAAATATGAAAAAGAAAAATGAATACATATAAAATTTACACATATGATTATTTAAAATAAAGTTTGTATATCATCATATTCTTTCTATTCTTCATAAATTCTCTAGTCTCAGTAGAAATTTTATTGGTCAATTGCTGCTTTTTCCTATCAACTATCTTTGTTGCAGTTTTTAAAAGGGCATCAGTTATTTTCTTATTAATTTTATTTAAATCTGAATCATGTTCAAAATCTACTAATACTTGAAACCGATTTGTAAGTTCTAATTTAAATTCATTAGAATGTTTCTGAAGATTAGGAATACCAACAGTAAATATTGTTTTTTTTAATAATTTTTGTCTCTCTAGTTTTGCATTAATATGTATCTTACATCTTAGTAATCGATGATCATTTCCTGTGTTAAATTTATTAAGAACATTACAATCTTGAAATATGTATTTTCTGTTAGTCAAAATATAATCCAATTCTGCTGTACCTTCATTTGAATGCTTTTATGTCCATTTCCTTTTAACATTTTTCTCAAAAAAAGAATTCATAAATAAAGTTTTTTTTTTTTTTTTTGCAAACTCCACAAGTCTATGTCCTCTCTCATTTCTATTAACATACAGCACTTTCTTCTTTCATTTGTTTACCAATTCTAGCATTAAAGTCTTCATAACATCATAACAATTTAAAAATGTTGTTTGCTGTGATCAAAAGCCTTTTGTACATCAATATTAAAATCTTTTACTACTTCATCACTATGAGAACTTGTTGGGGCATAAACCTGAATTATCTGCATTTGGTATCTGCTATTAAGTTGTATAAACTAATCTTGCCACTCTGTCCAATACACCATCAATCTTCACAATGTTGTTCTTCCACTTTTTATTTATAATGAATCCTTACTCGTATTTCCAATATTTGTGCCTTTATAGTAGAGTACGTGTCCACTTTTTAAATCAATTGTCTCTTCATATTTTCACAAAGTCCAATAATATCCCATTTATTATAAGACAGTTATTCTTCTAAGTCTTGCAATCTTCCTTCACTTGAATGTGATCTACAGTTGTAAGTACGTAATTAAAAAGTCATCATCAAATGGCAGCCTGGGTCCACAATCAGGGGATTCTTAGCACCCTCTACCTTTGGCCACCAACAACTGCCTTGGTTGGTGACTTTAGAGCCTTCTGAGAATAAGAGCCATGGTTTATTTTTGTCTGTCATGATGATTGTATATATCTATTGGAAAAATATGTATGGCAACTGAGAAGAAAGACCATGGCATTGCTTCATCTTAAATTTAGAGGTAAAAAGCCAATAAACTCACTACACTGGCTAATGCATGTTGGTGAGCAACCCATCTATGTTCGTATATTTATGAATAACCACATAGTATATAACAGCTGCAATGACAAGAATGTAGGGAGCGGACATTAAGAGTTTTCCCTGCTCAGTTCCTTTAAGGCCTCCAAGAAGAATCAAAGGGTCTCCTTTCAGTTAATAGCAAACTCCTTTCTGCAGCCAATTATATATATATATTGCTATATATTGATTATAAATATATTGCCATATATAATTAAACATCAATTAAATATTTAAATACTCTTTACAGAAATTTTACTATCTTTTAAGAGAAACGTTTGATAAAAAAAAATCAACCAAGACATAGATTCCTTTAATAACCTAAAGTCATCAGAAGCACTGAAAAATAGTTCAAATCCCATCAAATATAGAAATGCAATTCTATATAAGTTCGTTTACAACAATCGATATAATTGTAAAGCTTGAATGCAAATGTATTAGTATTTTAACTAAAACCTCCTTTGTATCAGCTTCATGTTATTAAATACATGTCTATCAATTGATTGATTATTTTTTGCTTCAAACATTGCTATTTCAAAGATCTTTTTTTTTTATATATAAGGCATAAATAAAGGAACATTAATATTATATATATATAGTTTTATAAAGTTGTTGAATAGCCCATTTAACCGCAATGTGCAGAACTAAAATTCAGATTTAAATAAGTCAACAAAAATTTGAATAGCTAAAATTTTCAAAGAAAAGTAAAAAATGTTTAGATAGAAGACTAGTAATCAATCCAGATGGCCACAAAAATGAAAATTTGGTTTTTACCTATTCTTAGCTGAAGGATAAAATTAAAAAAATTATAAATGTTTAAACCCTTGTTAATTAAGCCTTCTAGCGTAACTAATAAGTAATTTATTTTTCTTCATTGCTGTTCTATTTTATTCTGAAATAATATAATTTAAAGTTATTTTATCTTTTAAACATTTATTGATGTTGAGAACAGTCTGTTTGCAGCTCATGGCTGGAAGAGTAGTTTTCTTCTACCAAAAAAAAAAACTTATTTATATAATGCTATATTATTTAATAGCCATGTACATATATTGAAATAGATACTTAATGGCAACTATATCCATTTTAGGACAACTATTTCATAGAGATAAGAGAAAAATGAGTGAGGGAGGAGGGGAATTTGCAAACAGTTTAATAAAAAAATGCCAGTAATACTTAGAAGTTTAAATCAATAAACGTCACGTGATCACCATTCCCTATGCTTACGCAAGCTGTTATAACAGAGGCAAAACTCCTACACAGTATTGCTACCCAATGCAAGTCAAAGTAATCAATGGATGACAGAAGGAGTATACATAAAATCCCCATCTAGTGCCTACTCATTTAATATCTCCAGAGTAGTTTCTAGCTTGTAGATTTCATCAGTGAGGAACGTTGGGTCTGAGATCACTGTACCAACCCTCTAGCAACGACGTTTTATCTTTTTAATGAAATATAAATCTATGAGTACAAAATGAAAACACAATAATGTTTTTAATCCAAGCTCATTCGCTTGTATATTCATATAGATCTAAACCCAGTTCAGCATCTATATATTTTGTTACTTAGAAGTTTATTAATGCTGAATTATAATTATTTAGATTAATATATTAATTTATATGTGTGTGTGCACTTGTTTGTTCAAACTTATAAGACTTAAATTAACTGCTAAAAAAAAATACCAAGTGCACTCACATATAATGGTAAATAAAATATCTCACTAAATAGCTTTTAATTTTGGCAATATAAATAGAATGTTAAAAGCTATTATTTTAAAATGCAGAAACTTAATTTAAAATATAAACAAAGGGATTTTTATTTTCAATCAGTAAAAAATCATGAAATCCAAATATATTATTTTAAATTTCAATAATTACTTAATTATCAATGTAAATAAAAAAATGAAAATTGTTTGTTTCTCTGTCTTTGTAATGATTTATTAACAAGTTATAAGTATTTAAAATTCTCGAAATTTATTAGTTATTTAATAGCCTGAAGTTTTTGTAAAAGTGAAAATTGCTGAAAACAGTATAAAGTGAGAATGATTAGTTATTATTTTCAGTCAGTTTCAAAAATATAAAAAAGTGGAAGCAATAATTAATATTTAAAATTTAACCCTGCAGACGTAACTGTCAAAAATCATTTGTCATAAAAAGTTAAATAGATTGAAATTATTAATATGTTAAGTTTCTATGTTTATTAATAACAAGATCATTTATGCTTAAAATGGTCCAAAATTGAGTTAGTTTATAACTGTATACAACGTGATGTAAATGTGTATATGTACTCTGTGGTAGATATAAAAACAAATAATGCTAAAGTCTATAATTCCACAAAAAAATTCAAATAATTGAAATACAAATTATGAACATATGTTATGGATTATGAAGTAATAAAAAAAAGGTTAATGACTTTATTCCTCAGACGTTCATAGGAGGTTTGAGTGTCAGACCCAGAATTGATCCTGGGACCTCCCAATCAGCACCAAACAATGCAGAGCTGTGGAGGAATGAGATAATATAACTGAAGGTGATATAAAAATTACGATGCTTTATTAACAATTTCAAGTAAGTAAATATATTTTAATGTATTGATATATGCGTATGTATATTAAGTAATTATATATAAAAGTCTTGATAATAGAATACCAATCTTATTTATAAAAATCATGATTGATGATAAAAGATTCTCAAATAAATTATAATTTTTAAGTAGATTATATGCTTAGCCTTATTTATTGGTGTAACATTTTTGTGTGGAATGTAATATTATTAATCACATATAGTACAGACTGTCCAGCAATGTAGAAATATAAGATACAAGATTAATAATATAGATAGTGATTGCTTAGTGTTACTTCAATCTGGGACTAACAGAATAATATATCTATTGATGAGGAGAATGAAATAAAGATATTAAATAAATGTTACTGAGAATGCAATAGTCTAATCCAGCAGTTATTGAGCCCCATCTGATGATAATGATAGCAATAAAATAATGCCAAAGTTGCAGATAATAGTCTTGCATTTAAGCATAATTATATGATAGCTTATAGGGTATGTATATCATGTCAAAATACTAAGTCTGTTTTAATGTAAAGTCAGTCCTTGTAGAAAAATATGTATACAATACCTAATTAAATGATTATATAAAATTTAAGTAAAATAAAACATATATTAAAAAGTTCCTGGATCACAGTAATACTTAAAGTTATGAAATGAGATTTCCATTTTTACAATTTATTAAATACAATAAAAATTTTATAAATGTATTATTTGTTACTGCAATCTTTAAATTATTATAATTTTCAAGTCATAGATTTCACCGATATGGATATATTTGAATCTTTATCTATCTATACATTCCTTAAATTTACATATATGCATATTATATTTTAAATGTCACCCAGCTATATTATTTCAGACATATTTCGCTTTTAAATAAAGAACAGCTTGAATTTTGCAATCCATTTACAAAGAATCTCTTTATTTTGAATGGACTGCAAAATTTAAGCTTTTTTTTAATTTAAAAGGGGTGTGCGCCCAAATAATAAAGTGTGTGGTGTTTAAAATATTTTTATAGAGACTTCAGCTAGCATTATACATTGTTTCTATTTATATATATATTGTAACCTTCTACTACGATCTCATGGATTTAGAACAGCGGGGTAAAGAGACTCAGATACTGGTAAAATATTATCATCGCTTTATGAATACTCTCCCAGGAAGGAAGTAATAGTTGACTCTAGCTCAAGTTAGCTAAGCTAACAATCACTCTCACTATTTCAAATTAATATAAAAAAATCTTAAATAACAAATACCAACTGGGAATGTATTCGAATACTGCGACTGGAGAAAGGTTTTTATATCCACCCACAGCATCTAACAATATATCATAATCCTACCAAGTATGGTAAACCCTATTTTAGTGTTAATAAAATCATTGTATAAACTGACATATTTGTGATGTGAGTTTGCAGTGTTTAAATCATTATCTCTTTAAATTTGAATGAAAATACTCCTCCATTACTCCATTATGTAGTAATTATAATTGTATGAAGGTATGATTTGATTTAAGTATTGAAATATCAATATATAATTGGATTTGAACTTGATTAGATTTCTGGAATTTGTGAGATTCAAAACATTAATACACAGACAAAATTTGTAATAAATTACAAAACTTTATTAACAGTAATAATACCAACATATATTACAATTTGTACACATCTTCATAGTTCTCTCTTTTTTAAATTAAACAAAAAAAAATTCTCATTATTAATAAAATGGGGTTCACAGTTGCTAAGGAATTATATTCTTATGCTAACCAGCCAATATACCACTAGAACTATAAGTACACTAGTTGAAATATATCTGAGGTAATAATAAACAACTATTAACTAATTTGATTTTAAGTTTTAATTCTAATTTTACATTTTTTAACATATTATAACGATCGAAATGAAAGCGAAGATCGAATCTAACCGCAAAAACAATATCTGCAACTACCAGGGCGCCATCTAGGCATTTGAGCCTAGAAAAATTTATAGAGTAGGCAGATATGCGCTGTTAAGATTCCACTTTATTTAAATATTCCGATCGTTAGCCCAAGTCACTAGCTCAGCGGAGACGCAGAGATAAAAATCTATAAATTTTATATCTTAAATATAAAAGAATAAAAGCCACTGCCAGAAATTAACACATAAAAATATTTATTTACGCACATATAAAATAACATTTAAATTTTGAGGAATAGGTTTAACATTTTTAGATTTTTTATATTACTCTTTAATTGTACATTTACATAAATTTCAATGAGTTTAATATTTTATTTAGATGGTCAAGTATGAATAGACTACATAGATTTGCATTTGAAAATAAAACATTCTATCCCTATTTAACCTTAGGCTAAAATTCGCAGTCAAACTGGCATCAATCCATCTGATACATTTATGTATTCAATGTAGCATGAAAATACAGCAGCACAAATATACTATACTGTCAGGAATGGACATCTGAACAGTGTAGTTAGAGAAAACATTGACTCTTGTCCGATACAGGAATATGATGTCTGTATAGCAAGAAGAACAATAAAATAAAAACTCCATAGGAAAGGACCGTGATCCTTTTTGCCAACTTACAATCCCATCCATAGGCAAAGGGTTGGTGCGGTGCATTCAGCGATTCTACACATAGCGAAACTTATACCACATCTACTAATTACACAAATATATCCAATCCATTGAGCCAATTCAACCATGAAACGAATAACCTAAGATTACCCTCCCTTAAGATAACTATACAAAACTATATAGCCATTCATGCCCGACTTAAATTTAACACTTAAATACGTTCGCACAGATTATTTTTATAAATTTGCTTTAAAATGTTGAGTACAGATCAGCTGCACAGATTCCATGGTCAAAAACATTTCAAATTAAACATTAACCGATCAAAATACAAAGTCATCGATAAACGTCACTTGCATAGGGAATATACAAATCCCATTAGCATTCATCGTAAGATGCTTGCAGTGATATCGTTGACCCATATATTCTAATCGAATGTGAAAACCACAACATAATCAACCGCTAACGAATCTATGCAACGTCTATACCCAACTTAAATGTAATGCATTTAATAATTTCTACAATAAATATTACTACAAATAAAAATAATAAAATGGAAATGATTTTAGCAAAACTTAACTATGTAAATTTAAACAATCAATTATTAATTTGAAAATCAAATAAGAGTTCATTTTAAAATTTAAATTAGCTGAATCTTTAAAAAAAAATCACTGACGAAAGTTCTTAATTACTTTTTTTGGTTGTTGTTAATTTGTAAAGTTCATAGCTCACGGTAGAAGAGTCCAGGTTTCTGCTTTTAATTCCCGCGATGCCTCCATTGGAAGATAATGTTCTGGAGATGGCAAAAGCTGGTTCAAGGTATCACAGTCTTTTCATTTTTCCTTTTTAAATAGAGAGTGTGGTATGTGCGTCCTACCACCTCTCAAACACACAACGCTGGAACTCCCAAAAAAACTGTATTTCCCTTTTTATATTATCCACACAGATTCACTCAACAAAACGTCACTAATCCATCACTTTCGTTAGGGTCCAAGCCAAGGCTTAGTGCTTCCATTGGTCAAGCTAATTTCTCTTTTCTTCTTATCTATCTTTCATCTGATCATTTTAATTATACAAGAGCCCAAGGCTAGCTTGGTTTTCGATAATTCATAAACAATCATTTCCATTTACAGATTACATTAATTAATACCTGTTTTTATTTTTAAATCTTGTACTACATTCAAATACTTATTTGTTTTTTTTTTAAAAAAATATTTTTAAAGTTTGGCATCTGTGCGAATGTATATACGTTTAACAAACATGTTAATTTTAGCATTTAGTTTTTTACTTTTATTTGCGAACTTTTAAGTTTTTATTTTAAATTAATGTAACGACATATTTATATATCGTTACATATCAGTAAACTTCCTCAAAAAACAAAAACATTAAAAAAAAAGACTTTACTTAGTGTTAGTAATTACGTTACACAAATTGATTATATATGAAAATTTCAAAAGGACAAAACTTTTTTTTACAAGACAAAACAGTAATTACACACAAATATAATGATTAAAAAAAAATGTTGACTGTCGATTCCCTATTACCAGCTAAATTTCTGCCCCCTCCCTTCCAAGTTTCATTTCTCCTACCTTTAACTATTACTTAGGCAAGTTGAACGATTAGATTTTAATTTAACAAGACTTTTTTTTTTTTAAAAAAAATATGATTTAGATTTATTATTACGTTTTATTTATTAGTTTTTATTCCTCGAATTTATCTCTACATATGCGCAATTTTTCTTACTGGCAGCACTTTTTAAACAAAACTTCAAACTGCAACTCCACGTCAATACAACAAATATATTTATACTAATTTCAGAAAAAATACTACGGGCATGATTTATTTTCAAAAGTACTAATGGTTTATTAAACATCTGGCTATAACTTTACGTTAGTACAAAAATGTACTTATTTCAGAAAAAACAAATGTTATTTGCATGATTCACTTTTAAAATTCTCAGGGCACTCGTGATTTATTAAAGATAGAAAATTTCATCATCATCAATTCCCCTTCTCAGGGTCAATCTCTGAGGTAAGGCCACACTTGGGACGCCAATTATAACGATCGAAATGAAAGTGAAGATCGAATCTAACCGCAAAAACAATATCTGCAACTACCAGGGCGCCATCTAGGCATTTGAGCCTAGAAAAATTTATAGAGTAGGCAGATACACGCTGTTAAGATTCCACTTTATTTAAATATTCCGATCGTTAGCCCAAGTCACTAGCTCAGCGGAGATGCAGAGATAAAAATCTATATATAAATTTTATATCTTAAATATAAAAGAATAAAAGCCACTGCCAGAAATTAACACATAAAAATATTTATTTACGCACATATAAAATAACATTTAAATTTTGAGGAATAGGTTTAACATTTTTAGATTTTTTATATTACTCTTTAATTGTACATTTACATAAATTTCAATGAGTTTAATATTTTATTTAGATGGTCAAGTATGAATAGACTACATAGATTTGCATTTGAAAATAAAACATTCTATCCCTATTTAACCTTAGGCTAAAATTCGCAGTCAAACTGGCATCAATCCATCTGATACATTTATGTATTCAATGTAGCATGAAAATACAACAGCACAAATATACTATACTGTCAGGAATGGACATCTGAACAGTATAGTTAGAGAAAACATTGACTCTTGTCCGATACAGGAATATGACGTCTGTATAGCAAGAAGAACAATAAAATAAAAACTCCATAGGAAGGGACCGCGATCCTTTTTGCCGACTTGCAATCCCATCCATAGGCAAAGGGTTGGTGCGGTGCATTCAGCGATTCTGCACGTAGCGAAACTTATACTACATCTACTAATTACACAAATATATCCAATCCATTGAGCCAATTCAACCACGAAACAAATAACCTAAGATTACCCTCCCTTAATATAACTTTACAAAACTATATAGCCATTCACGCCCGACTTAAATTTAACATTTAAATACGTTCGCACAGATTATTTTTATAAATTTGCTTTAAAATGTTGAGTACAGATCAGCTGCACAGATTCCACGGTCAAAAACATTCCAAATTAAACACAACCGATCAAAATACAAAGTCATCGATAAACGTCACTTGCATAGGGAATATACAAATCCCATTAGCATTCATCGTAAGATGCTTGCAGTGATATCGTTGACCCATATATTCTAATCGAATGTGAAAACCACAACATAATCAACCGCTAACGAATCTATGCAACGTCTATACCCAACTTAAATGTAATGCATTTAATAATTTCTACAATAAATATTACTACAAATAAAAATAATAAAATGGAAATGATTTTAGCAAAACTTAACTATGTAAATTTAAACAATCAATTATTAATTTGAAAATCAAATAAGAGTTCATTTTAAAATTTAAATTAGCTGAATCTTTAAAAAAAAATCACTGACGAAAGTTCTTAATTACTTTTTTTGGTTGTTGTTAATTTGTAAAGTTCATAGCTCACGGTAGAAGAGTCCAGGTTTCTGCTTTTAATTCCCGCGACGCCTCCATTGGAAGATAATGTTCTGGAGATGGCAATAGCTGGTTCAAGGTATCACAGTCTTTTCATTTTTCCTTTTTAAATAGAGAGTGTGGTATGTGCGTCCTACCACCTCTCAAACACACAACGCTGGAACTTCCGAAAAAACTGTATTTCCCTTTTTATATTATCCACACAGATTCAATCAACAAAACGTCACTAATCCATCACTTTCGTTAGGGTCCGAGCCAAGGCTTAGTGCTTCCATTGGTCAAGCTAATTTCTCTTTTCTTCTTATCTATCTTTCATCTGATCATTTTAATTATACAAGAGCCCAAGGCTAGCTTGGTTTTCAATAATTCATAAACAATCATTTCCATTTACAGATTACATTAATTAATACCTGTTTTTATTTTTAAATCTTGTACTTTTTTATAAAAAAAAGTACGTTCAAATACTTATTTGTTTTTTTTAAAAAAAAATATTTTTAAAGTTTGGCATCTGTGCGAATGTATATATGTTTAACAAACATTTTAATTTTAGCGTTTAGTTTTTTACTTTTATTTGCGAACTTTTAAGTTTTTATTTTAAATTAATGTAACAACATATTTATATATCATTACAATATGGTTAGTGATACTGGTCACAAGAAATCTTTTAACTAACAAAATATACTCATAAAATAAGCATTAGATAGAATCAATTCATATGCCCTGTTAAATCATTTAAATATTTCAACACTATAGAATGTATGCCTACCTTCACATTCATACATAAACGGTTTCAAGTGTTACACAACAAAAAAAAATTAACTATCCTATGAATTGTATTTACACTCACACACATATTAAGCATAACCAATGTCCCCAACAAGAGTAATATTTATTTTTTTACCAGTCCAACAAAGATATGCTTTGGCTGTCAGCTGGAAATGGATGCACATTGCTTATCATGAAATAATTAAGGTATTGCGTTATTTCTACTTTAATTAAAATGTAAATCTATAATTACCATTGGTTCTTACGCAAGCTCTACAAAGCAAAGATAAATGTTGTACATCAATACAGCAAGTCACACTTTAATTTTTATGCACTACTAGTAAATAACGAGTTCTTAAATTAATCTAATGACCTTACCATTAGTATAAACACTATCTCATAATACTCCCTTCAAATAAACATACATCTGTGAGAAAAAGAATACATAAATCAATATATAGTAGCATTGGTAATGACCCAAGATTAAGAGAGCACTCTTTCCATCAGTGCTGGGGTATGCTAGGACTTAGTCACCATGCATATATAAAAGAACAAGTTTTCACAATGCACTACTATGAAATATAAAAATCATTCCATGATGTAACATGACTATGGAGTGAGGAATTCATCCACTAGCTCCTTATAAAAAATATTTCTAACCAACTACTTGATGAGCAAACTATGCTTCACCACCCTTATCAAGATGGTGAGAACTTAACCCATCTTGAACATACTAAGAACACTTGCCAAATTCCATATATATCACAGATTAGTTTTAACTTTTACACACAGCTATTGCATTGATGTACAAACCAATAATTTTGATGTCTCAATATGGTTACATGTAAAATAACTTTGTATTGTCAATATCTCAAACATATACATTAAAATGGAAAAACATACTAATTTTGTCATAACTAAAATTTAAAATAATAACCCATTCCAATCGACACATTTCACATTATACACTCCCATGTATCTTTCTCAAAATTACTAAGGAAAATCCATATATTCATACAATAATTGATGGCATATTCGGGGCTACCATGCTAATCTTAAATCCAAACAACTTAAATATTTGTTAACTTTTAACTCATAAGTTTAACATCTAATATCATAATGGATTAACTAAATAGATTCCAAAGCAAATAATCATTAATAATAAAAATATATACTTATAGTCTCTAAAACGTAGTCCTCCTGAATTCCTTGTTGATCCTTATAGATACAGTAATTCCGTGAATAATTTCGTGTGCACACATAAAATCCAACAAGTGAATCCATAGCAAGCTATTTAAATAAATTGTATGAAATTATCCACTAGATTTCAATATAATATTCAATCTAGAAAACACACAGTTACTCATCCAAAGTGTGTCATCTAAGAGAGTCTCGTTATCCCATTATATCATCATACTTATTCAAGTGAGGTAGTAATTTCCAAATCATCCATTTTATTCCTTTTAGACATTTGTCCTTCCTACAACTAGGATTTCATTTCCTATTTCCATGTAATTTAAACAAGTTTTATCACAATTTAGAAAAATAACGATTGCGGGTTTTTTTCTTCTTTTGTTATAACCTACTAAATTTTAATTACATCCTCAATACTTCTTTTATTGATAACTTTTGTTTTATATAATAGTAGTGATAGAAATAATATTCCAGGTGGGATTTAATATCAATGCTTTATATTACAATTTCAGTTCTGCTCTTTTTTTGAATAAAGTTTTTTTTATTTATTTTATAACATCACCAGTCATATTTATTAAACATCATAATTAATTGATTGAAGGAAATGCTAATACAATTTATGATTTCCATATTTTCTTTAAAGTAACTTTTAGTCTTCGGCAAACATGGTACAATTTTCTGGTACAATTTTCTGGTCCGTTATAACAATGAGGTCATTTTGAGAATCATGATGATGATTAATTTTGGGAAGAAAGAACACATACCTGATATAAAAAGTTTAAGCACACATTATATTTTCAAAATAATATACCATTTGAGTCAATCTTTTAGATCAGAGATTGGAGACAGTACAGATGACAATCCTTCTATATTATTTAGATTCGAGATTGTAGACCCTTATACAGGAACACCCAAGAGAAAATGAAAATGAAGAATCCACCTCCTAAAAAATGTCCAAGTTTTATCATCTTGACCTGTCCATCAATCTCTGATCCCTGCTTTCTATCAATTAAATCTTTATATCCTAATTTTAATTGGCTAATCCCTATTGTTTTAAAATTAATTGTATACACTCAGACAGACATCGTGTGATTCTTATGGAATGTTTTCCCGCTCAGAACGAAAACCGCTTGAGAGAGCCAATAAAAATTTTTTTAATAATGATAATATATATATATATAACAGACTAACTTTGATCTCAAGATTTTGAATGAGAACCCTCTTCTATAGATTCAAAATTTAGATAAAATTGTTGCTCTCTCAGCAAGCTTTCGAATGATACCTCATGCACCTTATTAATATCGTTATTTTTATAATTAAAATTTTTCATACATTCACAAAATGCACACCCATACACACATGATTCTGTCAATCAATTCCAACTTTTTGCTTAACCCTTAATCTGACATGCAAATTTCTTTCCATTGATATTATACAGCTAACCTTTACTTCCCAAACAGATCCGTTTTTTTCCCCAATTAATTTTTTTTTTTTTACTAATCAACTATTCTATTGATCTTGTAAAATATTAATCCCTTCTCTTAACTATTCTACTCATTAACAACTACCCCTTAAATATACTCCATAAATAATTACATATTCATTTTGACTGCTTAAGACACTTTATATTCCTTTTACCTTTATATTAACAAATATGCTACTTTCATTTCGAGCATCCACGAATGAGATTGCATTACATATTAAATAATTGTTAAAATTTGTCCAAACTTTAATGCCTACTTAAAATTACTATTACCTAAACACATTTTATCAGGAATTTATCATGTTACATGAGAAATTTTTTTAGCTAAACTACTGGTAGCAATATAAGTTTCAAACTTAGGAAACTTTGGTGAAAACCAACAGTTACAATATCAAATAAAAATATCTATTATAGATTAAAGTATTAATACTGTCATAATAAATTTTACAAATTACTATTATAAAACAAAAGATGTGGTTCAGTTATTTCCATTTTCAACTGGAAATCTTTTACATTTTTAGAAAATAAAAGCCATCATGTGATAAGATTCATGACTTTTAATGTTCTCATTTTGACTAATAATGAAAATTTTTTTTCTCTTTATCACAATTGGCTCTTTTTTTTTTATTGTGGGTTTTTTTTCAAGAGGAATTCTAACATTTTGTAGCCTAAATTGAAAGTAAAGGTCACATTTTTTCATAGTCAAATAAAACAGATGCTGTTGTTAAGTCATTATTACTCTTATTTTTTATATATTTATATAAAAGTTTTGTTAAGTCATTATTACTCTTATTTTTTATATATTTATATAAAAGTTGATTTTCTTTTATATACCTCAATTTACCTGTATATGAATCTCAAAAATATTATAATTTATGGTTGATTTACCAATAATATATTAATTAGAACACAAAATAAAACACAATAGAAGTCTCTACATATATTTTTAATAAAGTTAGCTTGGGTATATAAACATATGGAATAGATATCCATTTTTATAATTAATTTTTAACTTCGTTAAATTGCTATATATGTTTTTTTATTAATGTAAAATAGAGCTTTTTTTATTATTATTATATCAAACTTCAATCAGCTGTTTTATAAATTTTTCAATATTTTGTGATTTAACACTTTCACATTGGTATAATTTTTATTGCAAAATTAAACATTTCATATACAATTGGTAACTTTCATTTATAATATGTGGATCCTCTTTTGTTCAAACTACTATAAGAAAGATAACATATACTGTAATGTTATGGAACATAGGAGTGACATGGGGAGATAGTAAACCATCACTATCCCCATAAAATAAATAATCAACTATAAAAGGAATAAGATAAATGAGGAAGGACAATGAGACTCGGCATAAACTAAACCGCATATAGTTACACTACTAATAATAAGTTATGAACTACAAATTACCCAGCATTACACATAAACAAACAAATCAATAATCATCTGCCAACAATTCTACAATCATTCCATGATTGGATTAAAAAAGAGGTACACAATAAACAAGCTAAGATAAAATCTAGTCACAGCCAAACTTAGGGCAGAATATAGTATCATTAGCTGGATGCACATATCTAAGTGCTAATCTATCACTTATAATAAAAATAATGCTGGGTTACTGATACATGCTCATCATCATCAATGCTTTGACTATATCGTAGTATATCAGTTTACTAAACCTAAATTTCTAATACAAAAAATGCAATAAATGAACTTTATAGGTGATTCCTTTGTGCCATTCAGTGAATTATCCAGATGTCCATACATCAACATAAATGGTTATATTATGTAACTTAACCAATATTGCTCTCTAGAGTGAGCTCAAGATCATACAACTCTAGGGACTGTAATGTTAACAAGTTCTAAGGATAAATGTAAAAATCCTGGACAAACTAAGATGAAATAAAATCAAATCACACACATTACCAATTCATAAAACAATTAACTGGAGAAATAAAGACATAAACACTAGAATTTTTTAATATTTTTTAATAAATTAACTGATTAAGAATTTTTAAAAAAATTTAAAAATGACATGACATTATGAAAATTTAAATGTATATATTATTATCAAAAAATATAATTTCATAAAAAAAGACTAACTAGCTAATTTTATTTCTTAAATTGATTAACTTTTGCTTTCATTAAGTTATTTTCTTTAAATAACAAAAATTGAAAAAGAATTTTTTCACAATCAGAGATATGACCTTTGAAACTAGTTTATTAATCCTTTGAATAATTTTGAAGAGAAAGTAAATGAGTAAAAAAAATACATATTTCAAAAGAAAATGTTAAATTAATAAAATTATTCATTATGAACAAATATTACTTCTATAAAAATGTATTGCAATTGTAGAGATAATGTGCATATTAAAAAATATCTTTTACCATGGTTTTACTTTCTTTTTAAGTCCATCTTTGAAACTTGTAATTTTCAGTTTTCATGTAGGTTTTCTTCTTGAAGGCCTTTTAATTTCAGGTTAATGTACACAGTTAATTGATCTATTCTGCAATATAATATTTTCATACTAATACATAGAAAGAATTTATTCATTTTTCTTTTTAATGATTTTCCAGGTCAAGTTAACACATAAAGACAGAGACATTCATGCTCTTGGGTGGAGACAAGACTTGTTATAGATTAATAATAAAGAACAAGAAAAAGTACCTCCTACAACTACTAAATCTTTTTAATTGCTCAGGATTTTAAATGAAAATGTGAGACATGCAATTAAATATATGAAGAGGGGAGAAACTACAGGTAATGATGGAATTATAATCAATATTTTCAAAGAAGCAGGTGAAGAAATAGAAAAATTTTGTCAAAGTTATATACAAATGTCTAAATGATAAAGATGTACCAGATGATTAAAAGAATGCAGTATTAATATGAATATTTAAAAAAAGGCGATGAAGATATTAGAAATTACAGACTTATCAGTAGTTTATCAGTTCTATATAATTTTTTATCAAAATAATTACAACTTGTCTACAGCAAATTTTGGATTTTAACCAACCAAAAGAACAAGCTAGATTTAAAATTAGTTTTATTACAGTGGATCACATCCAAATATTGAGAGAAGTTATAGAAAGGACCAATGAATATGTGTTACCATTATGGTTTGGATTTGTAAATTATGAAAAGGCATTTGATTTTATGACCATTTCTTCAGTAACTAAAGTATTAGATCATCACAGTATAGACTCAGGATATTGTCATATTCTGAAAAATATTTATAAAAATGCAACAGCAATAATTAGATTACATAGTGATACTAGGAAGATTAACATTGAGAATGGTGTATGACAGAGTGACTACATATCTCCAAAACAATTTACAGCAATTTTGCAAGAAGTATTTTGTGGATTAAAATGGAAAGCTAGGGGATTAAAAGTAAACAAAGATTATTAAATTATTTAGATTTTGCAGATGGTGTAGTTGTTTTTGCAAATAATGCTTTAGAGCTTCAAGAAATGTTGCAAGATTTATCAGATGAAATAATAAAGTAGAATAAATGTTGGAAAGACTAAGATAATGTTCAATGTATATTCTCAAGTGAGGGAAATAAAGATTGATAATGATGAATTAGAAGAAGTTATCAACTTAAATACATTAGTCAAATTATTACTACAAATTGAAACATAATGGATGAAATTAATCACAGAATTAAATTTGTTTGGAGTGTTTTTGGTAAAAATAAATTAACATTAAAAGAAAATATGTTTGTGTGTTTGAAGAGAAAAGATTTAAATGAATGTGTATTACCAGTTCTTACTTATGAATCTAAGATTTGAACACTTAACAAAAGAGAAATACAGAGACTTCAGAGTACTCAATGAAGTATGGAGAGATACATGTTTGAAATAACAAAAAGAGATCTAAATGAAATACATGGGTGAGAGAATAAACAGGTGTTATTGACATCATTGAAAGAATTAAGAGAAGGAAATGAAGTTGGGCTGGACACTTTCTAGAAGAGATGCTAATAAATGGACAGTTGAAATCTACTGGATTCCAAGAGATTGTAAAAGACCTAGAAAAAGACCACGTGAAATGGATGAATGAAATAATGATGTGTGCAGGGTGATGTGGAGAAAAGAGGTTAGACATTGGAGAAAATGGATTGAACTTGAAGAGACCTTCATACTGCAGTACATCAATAATGGTTGAAAATGATGATGATGACCTCACATCAAACCAAAACACCTTCACCAAATATTTCTGTTTTTTTTTTATTGCTATTTTGCAATTTACCATTTTTTCCATCTTTACCTCATTCTCTTTTACAGAATTTCCAGCATGTCTTTCTGCTTCTAAATGCATACTGGATTCATTATATTTTTTTATTTATTTTATACTTTTATTTTAATATTATTATTTTATCAATTTTTAAAATACATTACAGTCCAAACAAAATATTTAACAAGGATCAAAACAACAGTTATCAATTCATTTAAATATATATTAAATAAATAAAAAATGACTCTGTCTTAATCAATATAAATTCAAGTTATATTATTTTATTTATTTAGTCAATTCAGTGGAAAGTCACATGATGTTTGGACACCAATGAGTTAATCAGAATATATTTTCCTTCCGTTGATAAAACTAATATTTTTCTCACTTAAAAATCTATATAAGAAATCTTTATTTTTTGGTTTGTCACGTTCATCTGGGAACTGTATGTAATTGATAAAAATACATCTAGTAAGTGTGTACAAATCAATAATAATTTGTCAAAAATTGTAATAACGTAACCAATAATACAATTTTTTGGTAATATATTTTGATGTGAGCATATCTTGGTAACGTACTAATTATAAAATTTGCACAGAAAAAAATTCATAATCATGTTTATATATATTGACTTGTGGTTAATAGACTTTAAATCTAAAAATTCATATATCGAAGCACAACTAATCACTTTCATTAGCTGAGTATCACATTACATCCAACTATCTAATTTATTCGATTGTTAGTTATGTTTGTACATAGCGCATACGTTGTATATATCATAAATGGAAGATAATGTAATCAACAAAATATTAGATTGAAATTTAAAGTAAATAAAATATATATTTTTTAAATAAACATTATTTTTTATCAATTATTTTAATATCTTTAATAACTGAAATACAGGCTTATTATATAACTGTATCAATATATGCAATATATAGGATATATGAGCACAGACTTTCACATGGCCCACCACTCTCCACTCTCTTTCATAACACTGATACACTTGAACACACATATGTCGAAAAGATAAATAATCACCAATATAGAGGGCACATTCGTCTATCGATTTTACGACTTACAGTATTCCTTGAAAGTTTTGCAGATAAATATCTTTTCAAAGAAATGTTGATAAAAGATAGGTATAATGAAGAATGATGAAAACTATTAAGTGCTTAAAAAAGCCTGGTTTCGTTAATTATCAAGACATTTTTAATTAATAAATACTGATTATTATTAAAAGTAAATTTATTTTAAGGTATAACGTTTTTTTCCCTACTGTAATTAAAAAATATTGAATAATTTTGCTTTTAAAAAACAATTTAAAAGCAATAAAAGAAGAAGAAATGTTAATGTCAACAAGAATAAGTAGTAAAACGTATTTATTATTGTTTACATTTTAATTAAAAAAATTAATTGTATTTAAATATTGTTTGAATCAATTATTCATAAAAGTATTTTACGTCACTAATGTTAATTACGCTCTACTGCTTGCTATAAAATGAAAGTAATTAAGCAGAAGACATGAAGTTAAGTCTATTATATTCAATATTTCAAATAATTATGCGTATTAAATTATTCGGCAGAAATCAAGTACAGGAGGATAATAAATGAACAACATAGTAAACCGTAATATAAATTTAGATTTATAATTATTATGCATAAATTTAAAATATAAATTGTAATTGCATTTAAACTGTGAAATTATCTTGCTATAAAAATATATTCTGTTAAAAAATATATCTCAACATTATCATCTTCAACCATTGTCGATCCATTACGGATGAAGGTCTTTCCAAATTCAATCCATCTTCTTCGATCATCCAACACACTTCCTTATTTCATCCTTCCACCTCACATATCGTCTCTTTCTAGGTCTTTTAGAATCCCTTGGAATCAGTTTAAGATTTCAATTGTTCATGTATTATTATCTCCTCTAACAATATATCCAACCCAATTTCACTTCAGTCTTTTAATTCTCTCAATAATGTCAGTAACAACTGTTTGTTTTTCTCACTTATTCCTAACATACACTTCTCTATATTTCATTGAGTAATTTGAAGTTTTCTGTTTTGCTCTTTTGTTAAATGTCAATTCTCAGATCCATAAGTCAGAACTGGTAACACATTTATTAAAAACTTTTCAAATACATATATTTCCTTTTAAATATTAAATTATTAATACCAAAAGCACTCCTAAAAAAGTTTAATCCCATGATTAATTTCATCCATTATGTTTCCATCTGTAATAATAATCTGACCAAGATGTTTGTAGTTGTTAATGTTTTCTAACTCATCATTTTCATTTTTTCCCCTCCTTTTGAGAAAATCCATTGAATTTTACTTGAGTCTTTTTAATATTTACCTTTAATCCTACTTTCTTACTTTTATCTGATAACTCTTGTAACATTTCCTGAAGCTCTAAAGCATTATTTTCAAAAACAATTACATCAACTGCAAAATCAAGATAACTTAAATAATTGCCATTTACTTTTATTCCCTTAGCTTCCCATTTTTAATCCACAAAATACTTCTTGCAAAACTGCTATAAAAAGTGTTGGAGGTATGAAATCATCCTATCATATATCTTTCATGTTAATATTTTTAGTATCATTATAAAATCTAAATGTTGTTGTTACATTTTTATAAATATTCATAAGACTATGACAATAGTCTGCATCTATACCTTGATGATCTAATGCTTTAATCACTGAAAAAATGCTTATAGAATCAAATGTCTTCTCATAATCTACAAATTCAAATTATAATGGCAACTCATATTCATTGGTTCTTTCTATAATTTCTCTCTATTCTTGGATATGGTACACTGTATTAAACCCAATTTTAAATCCATTGTTAAGATCCAAAGTTCATTGTAGATAAGTTGTAATTATTTTGGTAAAAATTTTATATAGAACTGATAAAAGACTGATAGGTCTGTAATTTCTAATATCTTTATCATCTTTTAAAAATATAATATTAATACTGCATTCTTCCAATCATCTGCTACATTTATATATTTAGATATTTGGTATACGGCTTTACTAAGTTTTTTTCTAATTTCTTTTTCAACTTCTTTTAAAATATAGATTATAATTTCATCATTACCTGGAGA
Source organism: Epiperipatus broadwayi (assembly GCA_028023455.1). Lineage (NCBI taxonomy): Eukaryota > Metazoa > Onychophora > Udeonychophora > Euonychophora > Peripatidae > Epiperipatus > Epiperipatus broadwayi. Next base: position 344,587 of record JAQFVV010012928.1, read on the forward strand.
TTTTCCCTTTTTTATAAATTTAATTGCATGTTTCATTTCTTCATTTAAAATCATGGTCAAGTTAGAAGAAATAGTAGTTGCAAGAAATACTTTTCCTTGTTCTTTATTGCTATATGATTCTTGATAGAACTCTTCTACATATTTGATGATGCCATCTCTCTTTTTAGTAATAGTTCCATTTTTTTGTCTTATTGCTGAAATAAGTTTTCTAACTTTTATTCTCTTTTACAGCTTTTTTTCTAATTCACAATTATATTTTCTTATATCATTATCAAATCTTTTTCACCATTTTGAGATATTCAGTCCTTCTTAGTGCATCATTTTTATATATTTTCATAAATTGTCTTGTCTCGGTAGAAATTTTACTCATCAATTGCTGCTTTTTTTGTTATTGCAGTTTTTAAAAGTGTATTAACCATCTTTCTATTGATTTCATTCAAATCTGAATCATGTTCAAAATCTGTTAATATATGAAAACAATTTGCAAGTTCTAATTTAAATTCATTGGAATATTTCTGCAAATTAGGAATATCAAATGTGAATATTGTTTTTTTAAATAATTTTTGTCTCTCTGGTTTTGCATTAACATGTAACTTACATCTCATTAATTGACAATCAGTCCCTATGCTGAATTTTTAAGAACATTACAATCTTGAAATACATATTTTCTGTTAATTAAAATATAATCCAATTCTTCTGTACATCATGTCCATATACTTTTAACATTTTTCTCAAAAAAAATATCCTATAAAGTTTTTCATTTTCAGAAAACTCTAGAAGTCTATAACCTCTCTCCTTTCTATCACCATAACCAAATTTACTTATAGCACTTTCATTTTTCAATTGTTTATACCTTCTAGTATTAAAGTCTCCTGTGATAATTTTAAAATGTTTTGTTTGATCCACATAAAATCCACATATCACAATGAAAACTTGTTGGAACATAAATCTGAATTATCTGCATTTGATGTCTCCTATTAAGTTGAATGACTAATATTGCCACTCTGTCTGATACACTATCAATTTCCACAACATTTGTTCTTCCATTTTTTATTTATAATGAATCCTACTCCACTTTTTACTTTCAATGTTTGTACCTTTGTAGTACAGTACATATCTATTTTTTAAACAATTGTCTTTTCACCTTTTCTTCTAACTTTCCAAAGTCCAATAATGCCCCTATTTAATATGAGATAATTCTTCTTCCAATTCTTGCAATATTTCTTTACTTGAAGTGTAAATACCTAAATAAAATATCTTCATCAAATGGCAGTCTGAGTCCACAACCAGGAGATTCTTATCATCTTTGGCCTTTACCAACTGCTGCCTTGGCTGAAATTTACAGTTTGTTGGGATTAAGGTTCATGAATTGTTTTTGCCTGTTATTATTGCAAATGTCTATTAGAAAAAATATCATTCACATGCATGTTCATTTTGCCTTCAAGAAAACTCAGCTGAAGAAAAACCATGGTATTTCTTAATCTTAAACTCATAAGTAAAAAGTCAATAAACTGATAACACTGGCTAATGTATATGTTGGTGAGCAGCAAATCCATGTTCATATACTATACAAATAATCACATAGCAATAACATCTGCAATGACAAGAATGTATGAAGTGGATATTAAGACCTTTCCCTGCTTGGTTCCTTTAAGGCCTCCAAGTGGAATCAAAGGGTCTCCTTTCGGTTAACAAAAAATTATTTTCTACAGCCATATATCATATTAGTATATTATTTTGAAAAAATAAAAGACTACAAAAAAGGACTAGCAGAAGATCTAAACTAATTCCTATAAAAGCAAACTTGAGATGGGAGAGTCGTATAAAAAAATCTGCTAAATAAATAAAAGTAAACGGACAAGTATTACAGATCTTTGTTTAGCAGAAGATTGATCGTAACTAAAAATGATTTTCTTTTGTCAAAAAATAATTATGCAGTATATTTAATTACAAATTGCGTGAATGTGCATATAACTATATACGACTTATCAGATTAATAAATGAATAAAAACTAAGTTTTTAAATTTTGTGTTTGATTAAAAACATTAAGGGTTTAAATGTTTAATGTTTGTTGATATTCTTAAATAAATAGCGTTTTGTTTACCTAATTTAATTTAGAAGATTAATTAGCTTTCTACGATTCATTTTCTTTTTGATTTTAATCTGGAAATGGCTTCATATATACTTGGGTGGTGTCTAGATTCTTGAATAAACAAAAATGTTGATTAAATTAATATTAACTATATTAGACTTTTTAACACCGTCGACGGATTTTTTTTAAAAACTCAAAGGAATTAGCGTTGAATGACAAAGTAGACTCATTATTAAAATATATTTTCTATAACAGTTTTGTTAATGGTTTAATTGTTTTTATTGGAAATTGCGTACGCATACTTTTTATTATTATAAGACTCTAAATAAACAAATAATATATTGATTAAAAATTACTGTATTAGTTTTTATTTGGTTTTGCGTATTAGATTATAAAATAATAAAAAAAAATAGATTTTATATAATAAATTAATGATTATAATGAAAATAAATACTATATATAGTTGAAAAAAATAGCTTAAGTTAGACACCTAGGAAAACATAAAAACAATGGTAACGTAAGTCCTAGAAAAAAGTCAATATAAAATGGAGTAATGAGGTCATAAAGTTGAATTATTTATTATGTAAGAGGAAAACTTGTAATAGATCTTTTAAGAAAATATTAAAGAGAGATTGTTCTGCAATGATTTATATAATAACTCGCAATAGTTGTGCATTCATTTATGCATGAGAAATATAATTTAAGGCCGCTTGATTTCGAAAATGAATAACCTATCACATAAATTTGGCTTGCATATTGCTGTTTTAGTAACATATTTTTTCATCTATTTATGCCCCTTACTGTAAGCTTTAGAAAGCAATGATAGTTGTCATATGACAGTGCATCATAAATCCCTATTCCGTACTTTTCTATCCAAAATCCTCAGACTAGTTTCAAGCTTATAGCTTTCATCAGAAAGGAACTTGGACTTTTTGGAAAGTTACTTTAAATCCTAAACATTCAAAACTATAAGCTTAAAACTATTCTAGGCATTTTGGATAGATAAGCACAAGATCGAAATTTATTAAAAACTGCCATCTGGCAACTACCATTGCCTTTTAAAGCGTACTTTAAATTGTAAAAAAGAAAGTTGAAAAATATGTTACTATAACCAATGTTGTTACAAGAACTTTGGTATTGCTCTTAGTTATCTTAAAGTTGAATATAAAAATAAGTTCTATTAAATCTTTTATAGGTTTTAAGCATAGGTTTTTAAAAATATAATAATGCAATATGTCATAACTTTGTTTTATTCAATGATTAATTTCATTGAACATATACAATTGCTCATACAGATTTTCATATTGCCATTTTGTTTTATTTTTTTATTATATTTTTTTTACATTTTTTGATAATTTTATTATTTTATTTCAATTTAATTTTGATTTAATCTTATATATGCACTTCAGAATATCAACTTATTTTATGATAATAAATGTGCCATAATTTTATTTTTCACCTATTTATATCACATAATAAACTTATATCATTCTCTGCCTTTTCACCTGCTTTTTCATTTTGAATATTAATTCCCAAAACTTTTTATTCTTATCTTAAACAATAATTCACTCAATTTATGCCAATTTATTTCACCATTGTTTCAGTTTTATAATATTTTATTACCTTTTAATTCTACATAATCATCACTAATACTTTTTTTAATATTTGCGTTAAAGGAATATTAATGATACACACAGAGGTTGAAGAAAATTCCAAAATCACCTGTAATATCTTTATTAATATGGTATGGAACTGATACTTATGTCAATAACCATTTGCCTTAGCATAGAAAAAAACATATTATTGAGTTATCAACACAGGTATGGAGGTTCAGTGTTTAATACATTTACTTCTTTTGGCAAGTGAAGATTGTCTGTGAGATGCAATCATAGTAAAAAAAGATGATATGAGTTCTTGTGCTGCTAAATGGTTTGATGCAAGGAATAGAGATAAGAGATACCCTATAAAAATTAAAACAACTGAAAACATATTAACATACTTACATCAGTAATTGTTTGCATTCATCATAGAAAAATATTTATAACAATCTAACAATATTTCAAAAAGTATTAATCCATATCTTATTAAAAAAAGCCTTGAACTTTTGAAGATATTTCAGTGAGGGCTATTAATCTCTCATTTGTTTAAGACTATCACAAAAGTGTTTATTAATATTTAAATACTATGATGAAGAAAATCATGAAAGATATTTGCCATCATCTTTGTGATTGTCAATCCAGAATATGGCTTTATAGATATTATTTTTCAACAATTGTCAACACACAACCAAAAACAATTTTGGTCTTATATTTTTTTTTCAAAATTTTCAAATAGTTTGCATCTGTGATATGACCAAACAAAGAAATTATTACATCAAATGATTGTAATGATATGAAAGTTAAAAAAATAATGACTATTCCACTACTATTTTTATAGTTATGAAAAATCAATTTAAGTTATAGTTTTATTTGGTGATTTCCAGTCCCAAACTCATTCAGTAGTTGGAAAATATGTAAATAGTAGTTAATCTGGTCATATAGTATGTTTCTAGTTATTCATTGTCTAATTTCTAACATTTGTGATATCATTTCAATAAAAAAATTATTAACAATAAATAGTGATTACATACTAATAAAGGATAAATCAATGAATAAATTGTACAATAATATGATTATATAATGTTCTATTTAATGGTATTAGCATTTTTAATATAAACATGAATATTTTCTTTTATAATTGCCTATTCTATAATGATGGGTAGGTGGAAGTTGATAATCAGGAAAAGGACAGAGCAGTTAAAGACCAGGTGTCATCAAAGACTTTACTGAAGGCAAGGAGCTGGTCACGTTTCTTGATTTTTTTGAGTGTTTGATAAAACAATGGTATGATTTGTGGTGGGGGTAATTCCATAAGACTTTTGCATCTCACTATCCATATGGAATAAAGGATAAAGGTAGAAAGCCTTATTATTATACTGCATTCTACTCTCATTAATTTAACTGCTTTTACTTTTAGAAAATAATCTTTTTTCTAATCTTACAAAGTTATAAATAACTTTTATTTCCTATTTTAAGAGAATCAGTCTTTTAAAATTCTTTAATTATTTTATAACATTATTTATTTCTATTAGTAATTTTTATCTTTATATGTATGTGCATTTAAGCATACACATATGTATTGTTACTTTCCCCAAATTCAGAGATTAGATTTTAATCTTTGAACTCAGTACATAGTCATTAAAATATCTCGGGGGGGGGGGCATGATGTTGTGAATTATGTTCTGACTCACTTGGTACTATCTCTGTAAATATTCTTGTTTGTAAATCACTATCATGCTTTTTTCTTTTTTTTCCATGTCTATGTTAATGTCTGGCCACCAGACACCACTGAGGGCAAGTGCTTTTGCTCTGCCAATGTCCTGCTGATTATTATGCAGCCACTTTACTATATGCTGCCTACCCTTAACTGGTGTCAGTGTACAATTGTCTTTCATAATGCAGCCTTTACATAATGACAGTTGCTTTCAGGAATTCCATAGTTGTCTGTGAATGAAACTGGGATGTTGCTTTGGCCAGCCTTTTTTAATCTGTTTAATAATCAATTGATAGGCCTTGTCTTCCTCTGTCCAATGAGCTACAATTTTATTTTTAACTCTCAATTTTAGTATATCTTTATACCTAGTTTCTCCATGTTTCTGGTCACTATGAATCTCTGACCTTCTTTTATAAATTACTGGCTGCTGGAAAGGTTTTTTTCCTTTGGTAAGACTATTTTACCCAAATTCCCCTTGACCCCCTGAATTTTTTTTTTCAATGCTGTTAATTGTTTTAGTAATTGTTATATTGATTCCCATTTCACTGAACCAGCTTTGTTCTAATATGGGCTTGATTGGGGCCTGTACTACATATAGTAGTAGTACTATAATTTTGCCTACATCCTTTATTGTAATGGCACTATTGTTCATATCTAACACCTTTAGGTTAGTTTTTTTTGTGTAATGAGTTTTTTTCTTATACTTGGAAGTAACATTATACCCATCATGTACTGATATCAGTGATACACCACTCACACTGCCAACCTCCATTTCTAATAGGCTGATCACAAGTTTTAATTTTGATCATTATTTTATCATTATCCATTGTTTCCATATTTTTAATCTCAGTCAAATGCTTTTCCTGACTCTTTATTGTATGGTTACTACAATTAGTATCATTTCTGTCTATGCTGAAATCTTTTTTGCACATATTTTCCATATGTGCTCTTTTATTGCAGCATTTGCTGCATTCCTGTCTGTAATAACAGTTACTGGCCTTGGGGCCATTTTTCATACAGCAAAAGCATACAAATGAATTTTTTCTGTTATCAATTTTCTTTTTATAGTTAATGACTTTGTTTCAATTGGGTTGAATGTTTTACAAACTTCTATTTGCTTTTCCCCACTCCATTTGAACTCTGCATATTTTTTGATGGCTCCAGAAGGAGTTTATATGCTGTACTATGCTTTATGATTTAACTGTAATCCAAATTAGTGCCTGACAGTAATTATTGATGCAAGTTGTCACTGATTACACCTCTAAGGAAATTTTTCTAGAGGGTCTTGTCTAAAAATGAATCATATACACAATTCTTTGCTAGATTCCAAAGTGACCAATCAAAATGTATAATACTTTTCTTCCTAGCCTAATAGTGGTCATAGAAATGTAACCTGGTAATATTTCTAGAGGAGAAGGGGTTAAAATCTATAGACCAATTCTCTTCAAATTGATTATATGAGCTTTCTTCAGAGGTGAAGGGTGTGGCAAGCCTACTTGCAATTTCAATTACCTCTTTCCCAGCTAAACATAAAACTGTTACAGTTTTGTATTTATCTTCTTCAATTTTATTTATCAAGACAGATTTCTTTATATGTGGGATGAATAAGGACTAATTACTCATCTCATTGACATTGATCTCACCTATAACTGATTGCATTTTTAACTAATCTTTATGCATCAATCTAACCTTTTACTTCTGATTCCTAATTTGACTCAACTAATTGAGTGTTCTCTTTGATGTGAGTGCAACTATGAGGAGTTTCAAACTACTATAAATTCCCTCATAGTTTCAAACTTTGAACTGCTTCTATAATGTTTCAACTGGGTTTTATATAACTTTCCCTATTCATACTGTGGGCTGCACCACTATTATGAGTGCATACTGATAATGTTCATATCAAGACTGTGTAATTGTGCCAATTGTTATGTCCTGACTTACTATACTGCTGGACACCCTGTCTGCAAACTTAACTGTCTCAAGACTAATTTAACTATGATAATTCCCCAGTAATGACACAACACTATTAGATTAAGATTAAATGCAATTTAATAATAATACTCTTAGCAATTTCTAATTATATATATAGGCCTGTAGACATATAAAAATAATATCAAATATCATTACAACCTGTATGGGTCCTAGTTGGCTGTTCGTACATTTGGAGGCCAGTTTTCTGCACTTGAAATCCCTGTGCATTTGGGTAATGTTCTGCATCTGCTTATAAGTCCATGTGCACAGGTGAAGCTCCAAGAATCAAGTGTCCTTTTTTGATCCAATTTGCACTGAGTTCATTAATTGTTTCATTCCCTAAAGCTGATTGGCTCATATTCCTGCCCATCCACTAAGGTGATTTTTCCTTTCACTGCTCACATTCTGGATACAAGAATTTAAATCATTATATATCTAACTTTAATTAATGAGTTATTTTCAGCTTACAGTTTATAATTATAAAGAAAATCTAAACTCAAATTTATTTAATTGTTCACTATCCCATTATAATATTGCATTCTATTCTCATTAATTTAACTGCTTTTACTTTTAAAAAATAATCTTTTTTTTTTAATCTTACAAAGTTATAAATAACTTTTATTTCCTATTTTAAAAGGATCAGATTTTTTAAAATTCTTTAATTTCTTTATAACTTATTATTTATTTCTATTAGTAATTTATATTTTTGTATGTATTGCGTTTAGACATTCACATATATATCAAATATATTATATAATGGCATGGTAATAAAAGATTGACTATTACAATTCAAAAAATATAAGAAATTAATACACATTTTAACTTCAAATTATTTTCACTTGCTAACATGACAATCTCCCAAATAGTACTTTTAAAATATTAGCTTAATAACTGATTCAATAATCCTAGCTTAATTTTTATAATTGTATTTGGGTTTGTATTCTCAAGTAATATCATAAATCTATGTACTATAACATTATAATATTATCAAAGCAAATATAATTAATTCATTTTTGTACATTCATAAATAATTCCTATTAGATAATTATTAATATATTTGTTAATATGGTCATTTAATGTTTCTTATTTAAACTCAAAACCTTTAAATATTCTTAACTAATTTAAAGGAAAATTTAAATAAATAAAATTAACAAAAACTGTATTCTATAAAAAAAAAAAACTTGATATAGAAATTAATATTTTTAATGATTATCATTTTTTGCTTTTCAGAAAACTTGATTTCTGGGTTTTTTTTTAAACATAAAAAATTGTTGCAGCTTCTAAAAAAGTGTTTGTAAATGAATAAAAAGAATTTCTCTGTGGATTATATAGAAAATTACTACTATCTTTCATATATAAAAAATCCAATAAAAATACTATTCTTTTCTAAAAAAAAATTATTTTTTACTTGAATCCATATATATTTATCAAAAGTACATTATTTTCATCTTTCCTACATTTTGACTACTTTTCTGTAGTCATTATCAAGGAACTATAATATATATATTTTAATCAGAAATACTTTTAGAGCAAGGCTTTAACCTGTAACACATGTACCTTGAATGTTTATAATAGTCAAACAATGTCTCAGCTTTTCTCTATGGACTTAATAATCATAACTTTTTTAATCATAATATAATAACATATTTTATCATCTACCTATAATTCTTTTTTTATTATATAAATTATTTTTATTTATCTCCCTATATTTTTGTTAAGTCAAATTTTTGTTACATTTTACATTAACAATTTCAAAACCAGCAATACTAACAAGATTGCTATTTTTATATTTTATAAATTACTTTTAATTACAGGCATTTTAAAACAGTTTGTTCTATTTAAAATCGTTTTTTTTTTGTTGTTGTTGTTGCTAATTCTAAACTTTCCTCTAACATTTTTCTTTATACAATTTAACCTTTTCTAAATTATTATATTAAAATTTTTTTGTTTAAAATTCTTACTATATATATTATTTGACTTCCTTTCATTTGAATGCTGTTTTAGTTTTGTTTTTAATTTATTTTTTGTTGGACCAATATATAACATTATTGTTATCTTACTTACAATCTAAACATTCAATTATATAAATTCCATTCATATTTTATTTTTTGTTTCATTTATCAAATTACCTAATTAAATATTTTTTTGTACCCCAGTTTAAAAATTAAATTACTTTTTATATTTTTTGTTAATATTCTTCATTGTCTTTTTTATATTAAAGAAAGCACTTTTTGATAAATTATAACTACTATATATTACTTCATGCATATCTTTCTTTTTATTAAAATTTCTTTTTATTTTTGCAATATTTGTTTTGCTACATAAGTTATTATTTTTTATTGGATAATCATTTTTTATTGCTTCTTCCTTTACATTATCCATTTCTTATTCAAATATTTTTTTCTCTAAACATAAATTAATTGTTCTAATTATTCTATGGTTAAAATATTTATTTTATGCACACATTTACACATTATATATATATATAAAGAGTACATTTCATGGGTTATAGATAGATGATAAATAATATTATGATTAAAAATATATATACATTTATATGTATATATATATATTTCATAGATCCTTGATAATGACTAAAGAAAAGGTAGTTGAAATATAATAAAGATAAAAATAAACTATTTTTGAAACATATATATGAATTCAAGTGAATAACTAAAAATTTTAAAAAGAAAAAAAGGACAAATTTTATTGGATTTTTTATATATGAAAGGTAAATTTGAAACAATATTTTGTAAACAAAAAAAGGAGTTTTATTGTTATTAATTTTATTAATAATGATGGTGATATTTTAAAGGCATAAATGTACTATTAGAGATTGAATTGGAATGATTAGTGTAAAACTATTGATTCACCTGATCATTATTATATGATGTTGGATCATGATTAATTTCGATCACAATAAATCTGGAGGTTGAAAAATTAAAAACGTATTAATGAAAACACATATGTAGTCACACTGTTTCCTAGCAGGAGAGAGTGATAGTAAATCATAAAATGGTTTGAAGCAGTCAGGAATCATATTTGAAAGTTTAATTAAACATATTTATAAATAGATCACATATTAAACTGTTAAAAAATATTATGCATATAAGTTTCACTTGGACCTTCTTATTATTGGCTGCAGGTTATGATTTATTTTAATTTCTCTTAAACAGAAGTATACTTTTCTCAAAAAGTAAGCTGAAGCAATAAAAATAAACATATATAAAGAAACAAACTTTTTGATTGCGCATGCCTGTTATAACTTAATTAGCATGCAACTTTTAATTTAAAATTGCTATTATTTTCTATATTTATTAATTATTATAAAAATAAGATATAATCTATAAATGATTAGAGAATCAAAATACTTTAATATAAAGAATAGTAAAATAAAATATACCCTTAGTTAATTTACATACTGTACGATTTTTATAAATAATTAATATTAAAATTAAAATAGAATAATAGATTTTTTCCCTCTCTTATTTTAAAAACAAATATATAAAAATAAAAATCTAAAATAATTATCAATGGATAATAAATTTTCATTTTTTGAACATTCTATTTTTATAAATTTACAGATAGTAATGAAACATTATTATAATTTTTTTATATTTCTGAATGCAAACATAAAAAATAAAAGAAGCCTGTTAACATACAATTTTCTACATATGTAAAATTTAATAATAAATTTTATAATGAATTTTTGCAGATATTTGCTATATTATTAAAAAAACATTATTATTAGATTTGAAGTGATAATGCTTTAATATATAGAATGATATTTTAGCATGAGGAAAAGTGATTTTCTTCCTTTAATTACAAATACATTAAACTATGACAATATCAAATTTACAATGATTAAATTCTATTTAATTATTAAACCAAGATTTTCAAAATAGAAAAACTACCTCCACCCTCAAATAATTGATCACTAGTTTAATAATTATTAATTCCATGTTTACATGTGACTGGTATATTAAATTTATTTTGAATTTTCATTAATGTTTGCAAGGATATGTTTATAAACATTGAAAGTTTTAACTATAGTTGGATCCACTCTTCATTGCTAAACACACAATGTCTTATTTGTTCATAGTTTGAGTAAGAATAGTTTCCTACCTTTAATTATTTATATATTATAATGAAGATTTTCATAATAACAAAATAAAAATAAAAACTTTTTTGGATCATGCCATGAATTAGTTTTCTGCATAAAGAAATTATTCTATCCAGCACATAGACAATCTCACTATACATATTGCCACATGCAGCAAGCTAGAGTAATCAATAGATACCAAAAGGCTTGTGCATAAAATCCCCATCTAGTGCCTACTCATCCAATATCCCCAGACTAGTTTCTGACTTGTGGCCTTCATCAGGGAGGAGCCTTGGATCTGAGAGCACTGCATCTAGAAGTGGTGGTCATGTGATGTTTATTGGTACATAGAGAATCCTGTTTAAAGTTTCTAAAACCTACAAAAGGGTCTTCATTCACTGAAACAAAAAATTTCTCCACTGAATTAAATTGCAAACTTAAAAGGCCAAACAGCTTAAATATATATGATGAAACACAGTATATTCCAGCCTTATGAAAACTCATTATTTTATCTTATTCTTCTAAAATCAATATTGGTAAATAAGCTGATTGTAAAACAAAAAAATATAAAAAATATTTGTTAATCCACTTCCTATTCTGATTGGACAATAATCTAACAAAATTTGAATAAATATTTTTTTAATTCATGCATAATCACAATCTTATTATTATTATTTGAGATAGAACAATTCTTCTTTACAACCTTAGTCTTGATAAAGACAAACATGGTTTCATCAAAACGTTGCAATGTAGTTTAGTGAAAGAATTTTCTGTTTCAGTGAATGTAAATTTTTTTGAAGATTTTAAAAACTTCAAATGATACTTTATGTGCTGGATGGAATAATTTTTGATACAGAAGATTAATACACAATATGATCTCAAATAGTTTTTTTTTTATTTTCATATATCCTTTTATTCTCATATCATGTGTTAGGGTGAAAGAAATGAGGTTATATATCTATGCAATAGGAATTTCATTCTTTCAAAATTCTATTAAGTATTCTTGTAATTTATAAATATTCTCCACTATGAATCACACTAAAATTTTTATTAAAATTTTTATGTCACTCTAAGATATTTGGATAAGTTATTAATTGGTAACAAGCAACTGTAAAGTACACCTAACAAAGATCAAGGATTATTGGTTGATTGCAGTGATCTATTATGTATATTCTTTCTGCAATCAGAGAAAAAATTTAGCATACATACAACATACCATTATGAATTCAATATTTAAAGCAGAAGAAATGAATTGTGGATTTATGCAAAAAAGTGAAAGAATTTGTTTCTAGATTTTATGCTACAATTTATTAATTTTTTAGATAGTTATCCATAATCAATTCAACTCATTATGTAATTACTAATAAATTATTTTCTAATTATTCTTAACTAAAAATAAAACTCTTAAATCTTTTCATTTCACATTTTATTAAATGGTGAGATTCTCTTCTTATTTACATATTCTCCATAAAGATTTTGAATATATTAATTAAATTATCCGTCTGAAATTCAAAAACAGCTTAATATTTCTCAATCCAAACCAATTTGATTTATCATAAAATTTCAATAGAAGCAATTCTTAAACATTTTATATTGACTCTTTTTCTAATTGTAATAATTTAATTTAATATTAATTTATAATCACAAATGTTATAGTTTATTCATATATACTCTTATAATAATATAAAAAAATATGTTTAACCTATTTATCTTCGACTGTAATCATGGTTTGGAGCAGTAGATAATCATCCGATTGGGAGGTCATAGAATAAATTTTGACCCTCACAGATCTGTCGCTTAAACTTCTTATAAACTCCTGAGCGATAAAGCCATATGTTTTTTTTAAATTATTACATTAAAGACTTTATTACAATCACAGTTGCATTATTTTAAAAAATGTGATATATATATATAAAGATATAGAAAAAAAAAGTTTATTTTTATTGAATATTCTTATATATATATATATTGAATAATCTTGTTTTTATAATGTAAAACTGATGAAGGGCAAATTTTTTTTGTTGTTTTATTTGTATATCAACATCAAAAAAAAAAAAAGAAAAAAGAAAAATAAAAACCGCAAAGTTAAATAAAAGCATTATAAAGAAATTTATGTAATTTTGCTCAATATGCCTCTTTGCACAGAGCCAAAACTCTTCATACATTAGTGCCACTTAGTGCAAGCAGATTAATCAATGGGTGCAAGATTGTTTCATGCATAAAATCCCTATCAGGTGCCTATTCTTCCAATATCACCACACTAATTTCTAGCTTGTAGCTTTAATCGGTGGGAAGCCTTGAATCTGAGAGCACTGCACCTAGATTTTAGAATCTAATACAACTCTACAGCAGCCATTTTTACCTTTTTTAGTTAATTAAACTTTTTGAGTCCAAAATAAATACAATAAGTTGTAAATTCAAGTTTATTTGCTTATATAGCCATATAGATCTGAACTCAGTTCAACATCTATACATTCTAGGGTCTTTAGGTCTTTAATAACCACAGTCACCATAATCTTATTAGACAGGATTGGTATTAAACCACAAAACATTACATAATCACCAATCTTTATGCTTACACAAGCTGTTAACACAAAGATAAAACTCTCCATACAGAATCGCTACTCAGTGCAAGTCAAATTAATCAATGGATGCAAGAAGGTTTGTGAATAAAATCCCCATATTGTAATTACTCATCCAATATTCCAGATTAGTTTCTTGCATTGAAAACATTATTGTGTTTTCATTTTAGACTCAAAACTTTGTAGTTAACTAAAAATGTAAAAAGTGGCTGTTGGGGGAGGGGGTGCATTATATTCTATGGTCTGGGTGCACTATTCTCAGATCCAAGATTTCTCATTGATGAAAGCCACAAGCTAGAAACTAGTCTAGAGATATTGATAAGTAGGCACTAGTTGGGATTTTATGCACAAATTTTTCTTGCATCCATTGATTAGTCTGGCTTGCACTGAGTGGCACTACTGTATGGATAGTTTTTTTCTCTGTATTAACACCTTGTGTAAGCATATTGAATGGTCATGTGATGTTTAATATACCTATTTGAGATTTATTCTTATTATTTAAATTTATTAAATACAAATACATCTAAGTTGACAATTTTTTCATTAAGTTTAGGAAATGATGTCATTTTTATAAATGGTTTTTGTTTGCAGCTGTAGTAAAATAGATTCTGTCCAGAACATAGCTTTTATTGCTATGCTCTGATGTCTAGTGATTAATATCTCTAAGTTATTGAATTATCTGAGATTTTTATAGCTCTTCATAGTAATTTAATAATATTTCAGAGTATGGAAAAAATTGTGTTGCCAAATTTGGTGTTTTTTGATGGCCCAATTGTTTGGATAATTTTATAAAATCAGTCACTTTCAAAGATTTGACTTAGATTTCCTATCATCATTCATTATTTTATTATAAACATATTTATAAGTGATTTTCAAAATATAAAATTTGAGAATTTTTAATGGCAATAAATAGAAATTCTTTAACCATAATTTCTATAACAATTATAAATCCCTGTTGTTGCTGTGCATAATTTTAACAATGATGAAAAATTCATTATATTTTGTGTATGGTATAAGTGCTTTCACCTAATGATAATTAGAAAGTATTTTCCAATCAATTTAATTTTATATTTATCTGCATTCATTTGATCGACCTCTTGTTGTTATTAACTCCATGCTTTTAATTTTAGCCAACATGACAATCAGTTTGCATCTACTATAAGAACTGCATTGGAAAAATTCTACTTGATCAATTACTAATTCCAATCATCCATAGCCTATTAATGTCTACCAGGGCTACTATGTGCAGGTTGAGCATGGCACAATGGGACCACAAAATCACTTTGTTACTTAATAAATTTATATGTAAATAAAAATGCTTTGATTTTTCAATCACTTCATTGTTAGAGACTTTCTGAGTGCAAATATTTTTTATTTTAATATAAAAGAATTACTTTTTACTTAGTTTTGTGACAAGTTTATCATTTGACTAAAGTAAAAAGACCAGCACTATTTCACCATGATAATTAATAAATTTCATATAGAAATGTTTAGATTTCTGAACCACTTTTATTTAAACATCAAAATGATACATTACTACTAATAATTTATTTAAATATAAACTTATTTAAAAAAATATTGTCTTATAGTAATTACTATAATTTTTCAAAATAGTCATATATTAATGGTAACTGTTTATCAATCTTATTTTATAATTTCTTTTATCATATATTTAATATAGGGTATGGTTAGAGTGTTAGATAGTAAAATATGTGATCTGAGGATTAATTCTGGTGTAATTTTGAAACCCTTCTTTTAATATTGATATTACATTTTTTAATACTATTATTATCTTTGAATACTGATATTTTTATTACCAATCAACTTTTCCTTGCAATTGGACTGTCATGGACTTTATTGCCTATCTAAAAACTCATAATTGATCCATAATATTATTCAAATACATGATATTCCAAATCCAAGGAAAATAAAATAAAAAACAACTTTTTAAAAAGGTGTTTCTGCATATATTTCATTAAAATGATACTTTCTTTAATGCCATTGAATTGACTATTAACAATCATATATCTCTTGAAAGCACTCTATAGGGAAAGTATCTACAAACTTCTTTATCTATTCTAGTGAAAGTTACCAATAGTTGGATTTTTTTAAAAAATTATTATCATAATCTATCACTAAAGAAAAGAAAGTAAATGGCATGATAATGTCTTCTAAAAATTTATTGAGTAAAGAAAGTAAGTCTGAAATATTGAACATAATGTAGTTTTATGCTGAAATAATGAGCATACAAAAAATTAAAATCTAAAATAGTGTAAACATTCTTTAATTAAATGAATATTTGAGTAGCTAATTTTGTTAATACAAAATGTAAGGAAATTTAGGTATGAGGGATTCTGAAAAAAACAAAATAACAAATAATTACTTTTAACTAATTAATTAAGATGATGGTTAGAATCATCCTAATTAAAACTATTCATTATTTATCACATGAAAAATTTCTCAAGTTATTTTGTGACCATCAAAATCTGGAGAGTTATTATGTAAATAAAAAGATAAAAGTATAAATATTTATACATTTTTAATATTCTACTGCTTCTGTGTCCTTTGTTAAACAAAACTATATAGAATTAATTTTGGTTTTAATTTATTAATTTTATTTCATAAGCAGTGGTAGCCTGGGGAAAAATACAGCCTGGTGTAATGTTTTTATGCAGGGAAAGAGAGTGTTTTACACATGATTAAAAACACTTACAAATATAGATATAAGTAAATAAGCATTTATTTTTATATGACGCCATGTGTACAATTGTATTACATTCAAAGATCAGCCTTTTATGTGCAATTAGCTTGAAAGGCTGATTTTTGAATGTAAATATAGATATATTAAAATTGCAAAAATTAGTACTTATAATGTATAAATAATTACTTATTTATTATAAATTATAACTATGATTTTGTGCAATTTTATAAAATCAATATGTGAGAAAACAAAATAAAATACATATAATATAAAAAAATTATATTTATATTTTACAATTTTATTGTGAATTCATTTAATAATATAATCTTAATATTTTTTCTTAATTCTGATTTAAGAAATAAAAGGGCTAAGAAAAGAGTCACTTTTAATCTATACCAATTATAAATTAACTTAACCAGAACACTGTGAAACATGTAGATATGCATATTATATGTAACTGAAAATTCTATCACATAATCAATGTCTTTAATTGTATAACTTCACATGTAATATTCATTATAGAGCTTACAAATTATAATTTTGGCAACAAAAAAAAAGTAAATATAGTTTAGCTTAGAATTTGATATAATGTTTTTTATTTTATTTTTAAAAAAGACATAGATTAGACAACCCTGGGACCTTAATAAATGCAAGATCTTGAATCATCGCACTACCCTCAGGTTGTCTCTGCTCATGGTACCAGGGGCACTGTAATTTAACTTGCACAAAAGTACCTGTTACCCAAGCATTTTCTCAACTGACTATTACACTGTGTGTGTGTTTAAGAGCATGACAAAATGCAGAAAATATCATTAAAATAGTTAAAAAAGAGAAGCATTTGGAATAAATCAAGAATCAATTTTAGATATTTCCAAGTTAAAGTAAAGTAAGTTTCAGATCAAAGTTTAAAGAGAAGGGAGAGGGGACTGATTTTTTTGATGAACTTATCATTTGCAGAAATATTTTTACAATCATTATTAGAAATGTTTTTTTTTTTTTTAAATAAAATAAGTTAACCAACCAATAATAGTTTGTACATTGAAGTATTTATTAATATCCATTAGTGAGTATCTAAAGATCAGAAAGATCTACTTACATAATAGAAATATTAACATAAAAATGATTAATTTTATCATTTTTAAGAATGCTTATTTTTCTATTTGTAATTTTCATTAATAGAAAATTATTATAATTTGTATTTTTAGTTTAATTATTAAAATATTGTTATATTTTATTGCTAATGCTGCAATATCTTTCTTCATTTTCTCAGATTAATATAAAAATGTTATTACAAAACATATATTCACTTTATATATGTATAAAAATAACTATATAAGCAATGAGTTAGTCAATAAACACTAGATAAAAATACGGATAGCTTTTAACTGTTTTTTATTTCTTAAGATATAGAAGAAATTGCTTTGCAAAATATTGTCTCCTCTCAATAGCTGAACAAATATTTTATTAGATTTCTTCTAGAATGAAATCGTCCTAAACAATTTTAATTTTTTATATAGATATGGTATATTACAAAAAAATGATTCCATACGGATAATCAGAAAACAAATTTTACCCTGAAAGTATCAAGTTTATAATTACATGTGCACGAGTATAACTTGCTTATATACTATATTATATTATGAAGTTTGCATGATTATATATGTACGGTATATATTTTAAAATGATAATCGTGTTACTTTTTATAACGTTTTTACAAAGCTAAATTGTTGCCATAGCAACCAATTATATACTGTATGTTATTTTGATATTTAAAAAAAAAGCAGTACGTTTATTTAACTGAAAGCATTTTTTTGTTTATATAAAAAAGGATTATTATACTATAAAATATAACAGTCAATTTATTTTCAGTTGTTATATATATATTTTAAAATCATTAACTAGCTAAGAAATATACATGCAAATGTTATAAAAAGTAAACTTCTTTTTTAAAAGTAAAACTAATCTAGAAAGATTTCAAATAACAGTTCAAAGTTCTTGAAAGCTCAAGCCAGCAAAACATCACTAATGAGGACTTATTTTTGTTTATATTCTGGAGGTTGTTTATCATTTTGGTTTCTAAGAAACACCTTGCTTCTTTACGTTGAGTGAAAGAATCATTAATTTGTAAGATGTTTATAAAATGTTTCCCAACGGAGAACTGTAATGTTTTTCAATATATATAGTTAGCAAAAATAATGTATCTATATTCACCAACAAACAAGCAAATTATATATGTGTGTGTATATGCGAATTTAAAAATAACTTAAAGTAGTATAAAGTAAACTTATTAAAACATTATAGTCGATTTTTTTTCTAGTCTCTTAGCAAAGAAGCAAAAGTAATAAACCACAAATATATATCTACACAAAATATTGCTGTATATAACTTCTTTAACTTACATTTAGTCTGCCTTAAACAACAACAATTTTTCTTTTTTTACTTCAGAAGAAATAATAGTGAAAATCGATCTCTATAACAAATATGTATATATAACTTTATTAACAATAAACTATATAATAAATTATTTTTCTCTTCACTAATAAAATTGTAATTATAAATATGCGACTTTTTTTTTCGCATTAAATAGTGAAGCTATAATTTTACACTAATTTATAATAGGTTTGCTTAGTGCTTTCGAGATTTCATGTTCGAATCTCATACTCATAGCTTTGTAAATAAAGATTGTTATGATTTATGCAAATGCGTTAAGGGTTAAAAATAAAATGAAGGATCTTCAGTATTCTGGGACCACCAAGCAGCTACCGGCCATGTATTTGAACCTGGTTCTGCCCAAATAATTTGTACAGAAAAAAATGACGCCAAAAGAAAAGTTAAGGAAGCTTTATATATAGCAAATGACATCAATGCCATTAATAGAAGAGAGGCATGTTTTGCTCTCTCTAAACAATGAACTAATTAAAAATTCAAATGCATTTGCATAAATCATAACAATCTTTATTTACAAAGCTATGAGTATGAGATTCGAACATGAAATCTCGAAAGCGCTAAGCAAACCTATTATAAATTAGTGTAAAATTATAGCTTCACTATTTAATGCGAAAAAAAAAAGTCGCATATTTATAATAAACTATATACAAATATTTATATAATTATAATAGAATAAATTTATAGTAAAAGTTTTGGCGAAAGTACAATCGCAATAGTACAATAAGTTGTTAATTTCAATGACGTGATTCTGAAGAGTAGCCTATTCTAATATAATCATAATAACTAAACTGAAGAAGTGGTCAGACATTTATTTTCAGGAGTAAAATCTGATGGGAAATGTTAATGAAAATAAAGGTTTAAGCTATGACAGAGACCAACTGGGATAGATTGTTGACTGCCTAGTTTTGATCATGATGTTCCTGGTTTAAAATTTGAAAAAATAGAGATATGAATTGAACCATTTCTTATTATTCCTTTTAAATACATTGTACTTTTTATTGTCAAATATTATGGAATAGCATACAAGGCATAAGGTTCTTAGTATATTAATAATTACAGATGCATTATAGAGCTGAAAATATTTTTTTATTTTTAAGTAATAGCTTGAGGTTGATGGTAAACTTATGAAACATGAATAGGCATAGAGATGAAAAGTATGGGCAGGTTTGAATAAGGTGTAACATTTCTTCTGGATAATTATTGCATAAAACACATATGGGTTTTAAATTAAGATTTAGCTTGAACTGATCATTAAGAAATATTTTGGTTGGAATTGTAGTCTGTATTAAATTAAAATAAAATTTCAACCATAATTGAGAAACACAAATACTCTGGAATATGAGTGATAAATATTTGACTAATAAAAGTAATACAAGACTTTTTACATGACATTTTGCCATAGTAATAAACATTAATTTGTATTGATTATTTTGATAAATAATAAATTATTTATTAAAATGATCTTAAATGAAAATGTTATTTTATCATTTGTAACATATTATAATACTAGTGGTGTTATACAATGTTGACATAAAAGTAACACCATCTTTATGAGATAAAATGTTGAGATTAAGATAAAAAGTACTATCTCAACACATTGATGATATCTATGAATGAACATATTAAAAATAAATTGAGATTCTCATCTACATACTTAAATTTTATTCAGTATTTTTGTGATATAATCTGTAGTAGACATCCTGACACAGACAAAAGAAAGATTTCATTGAAAGCATACTAAGCAAATAAATAATTTATTTAACAAGTAATTAAATATAATCTAAAATATAATTCATCTAATTTAATCTAATATTTTTATAATAATAAAAATTATTTTTCCTAAAACAAAACTGTCTATCATAAGCATAAACAATATTGGCAAAAAATAAAAAATAATATTTATTCATTATTTAATAAAAAATAAACTTTGATCATACACAGTAATAAAATGCAATAGAGAATTGGTAAAATCTCTGAATTGTTTATTTTATTTAATTTCATGTTAAGTAAAAGTACTAAAAAAAGTAAGTTCAAGAATGAGATATTTGCTTCAAAAAGAAAAATTGGAAAATGAATGAACATAAAAATTATTTTACTAATTTTTAGATTTTACTATCAAAAACTGAATGTTACATTGCAATAAATAAAAAATAATAATATTTAGAGTGATGTAAAAGTTAAAATCAACTATTTGTAAAGTATAAATAAGAAAAAAATTTCAAATTATTGTAGAATTAGAATTATGGTATGATAGTAAAAAATTTTATTGGTATAAATGTTTTTATTTTAATTGTGTAATAATTATATTTGTAAATCTGATTAATAAAATGAAAATGTATATAAACTCAAAATGGTTGGATTTGAAAAATGTAAATTTAAATAATTTAAAATAAATCTTTAAATAATAGTTAGATAATTATAACTGAATGTTAACAATCTATCAAGTAATAAATTTGGATTAGATAATAAAGGATTATTGATGAAATGGGGAGGAAAGCCAATTAATCAATAAAATAATTGAAAAACAAAGTGTGATTTAAACAGAAGGGTCTATATTTAATTTTAGCAACAACATAAGTTGGAAATTTATATAAGAGCTGGATTTAAATAGTAAGATTTATTAGTGTCTTATCAGAAAGGTCTATTTTAATGAATCCATACTAGATCAGTATAACTTAAATTAACAGCAATAAAAATACTAGCCCACAGTTTCACAGCTAATCACAGTAAGTTTAGGAAAGCCTGATAACCCACAGCAAATCAGAAAATATTAATCTTCTAGCAATATCAATAATGTGCAATATATAGCAGTATACACCAGGTTGAGAGACTAAAAGCCTAAATGCATTGTTGTTGATCTGTACAAATGCTGCATTGGGTAACCTGCAAAAACTGTTATTTCTAGATTAAGATAGTCTTTCTTCTGATATGATAGTAGATTGTGAATCTAAATCACCTGCCTATAAAATACATATATACACATATAGTGAACTTATTAAATGAAAACTGTATTAAAAAGTAATCTAATAATAAAAATAAAGTCATTTTTAAGAAAGAAAAAATAATTAAGGATTAAATCTCAGGAAATAGTTTCCAATATGCACATTTATTAATTTAAATTAAGCATGCTTGTGAATCAAAAGATATATACAAATCTATAGTGTTGCAATTGTAATATATGGATTTTCTCTCTATCTCTTTGAGAACATTTTATAATCAATTTATTTAATGAAATTTAAAAACATTAATTTTAGTTATTTAAACTTGAGAGTATGTATAGTTAAATTATATATTTGTTTTTTGCTTTCTGTTTTCATCCTGAAATGATGATTCAGATATTAATAAGATGGGGCAAAAGTAAAAATAATATTTAAAACTGACCCAAAGATATTTTTCTTAGTTATTGTCACTTTGAGATCAATATATACCAATAGTGATGTCAACATATCTTTGGGATGTAGCACTCAGCTACAGAGCTTATTTACTAATTGACATTAATTTAATAATTCCTTTCTTACTTAAAATTTCATCATTGCTTTTTTCACGATTTCTGTATTCTGATTGTCAATTTGCATAGTTTATTACAATTGGTATTATTATTCATTTGCCTGAATTTCTGAAATTGTTTTATTTTTATGAGATTTATTTTGCAGTCACAAAACAATTCTGGTTGTCTCTTTTTGAATTTTTGCTTCTTTATCTTCTTTTCCTTATTAAATTTTCTTTTGTAATATCCAGAGGAAGATTTTTTTGGCATTGACATTATGGATACTGAAATTGAATAAATATGTCAGATGTTTAGTAATTTTCACAGTTTCTTTCTTTACTTATTATGCTATTTGTAATAGATATATACTGACATTTTTTAAATGTTGGGTTAATCCTGTGTTTCACAAATGCTATGTTTCTGGTTTCAATTTCCAAAAGCATTCTCAACAAATATAAAGAAATTAACATTGAATAATTTTTTCTTAAGTCAATGTTTAAAAAATGGCTTGATTTTACAGAAGTTTTCATAAATTGGCAACTTGATTGAGAATACACACACATCTATTTGTGTGTAAACTCAATCTAATGTATATCAAACAAGACTTTACTATCAATGGAGGAACTGAACATAAAATACATTCTAATAGAAATAAGCTCCTGTTAATTCTACTTCTTTGAATGACACAAATATGGAATGTTGATATCCATATATATCAAAAAATAGTCTGTCTCAAACTCAAAGAGACAAAAAATATGTGAATCATAAATTCAAAAAGTGATGAATTTCTACTTTTATTATTGCATAATATTATCAAAAATTTTTGATTTCTTTGATGTTAAATACAATAATGTTTGTGAAAGCAATTCTGTTGGCACATGTTCTGGTTTATTTTTATTACTCTTGTTAGTTAATTCATTGGGGTTGTCAAACTTTAGTGGTGTGAAATATAATTATTCTCTATGCAGATATATAAACTTTTATAACATTGAATTCTTATGCATTATTTTATTTCACTGTTGTCCTCTTTTCAAGAGAGATTCAAATCAAGCAATACTTGACCATAATCTCTCACCCAAACTATAACAGAACAGCATCAGAACAAAGTTTTTCACCCATTACAAATATTTTTAATTTAATTTTAATCATTTAACTTCATTAATTATTTTTAATTTTCCCTTTTTTCTGTTTTTGTTTTTTATTTTTAGTTTTTTCATTTTATTTTTAGCAGGCCTCATGCATAGTCTGGGACCTGAATGGCTTGCATTCACTGCACTCCCTCTTGTGGATAACTTGAATGGTGGAATATATCTATAGAATATAGCACTAAACTCTTGAGCTTATCTTCTACAATGAGACTTTTAGATTTTCTCCTTCTATAATTGTTAAAAATTAATTCATCTCTTTTGATCATGCTCTTTTGTTTTAATATACTCAAATAACAATTGACAATTGACTAAAAATGTTGGTAATTTTCAAACTTGTATATAAAAAACAGCCCATATTATTTTTCATTTATATATATTTATGTTATTTTTGGAAAAAAATATTGCTTTAGTAACCATAATTTGTATAAGTATAAAGCTAGGATTTGTGACTCCAGAAAAAATAGAAAAAAATAAAAACTTAAATATAGAAAGATTTTGTAGTTAAAAGCAATGAAAAAAAATTGCTGATAGATAAAACAAAATATGAATAATAATGCCAGAAAAGTTTAATGGATTTAAGTATAGAAAAGACTAGTATTGTTTAATTAGAGCATTAATTAAACTATTTTAAACTAATTAAACAAAAGAATACATAAGAAGGATTAATTTGATCAATATTTGAAGGACTAATTGCAGGTGAAAGAAATGTACACTGATACAATTAAGCTTGATGATAATTTGTGAAAAGACTAGAAGGAGATAGCTTAATGTAAATAGCTATTGTCTTTTATAATAATTAATACCGGATATTAAACTACAAAAAAGTATAAATAGTGTGTGTGTAAAACAGCAGAGGTTTTTTTCTTACTCTTTGTATGATGATGCTGTTGCTGCTGCACTGTGGGATGACAAGGAAAAAACAACAAAAAGGCTGTTGGAAAAGTTGTAGTGACTTTTCTGCTATGAAGGACATCATTCCTGAGACTGAGCCTCTGTAGGTGCAAACAGTCAGATAGGAAACTTAAACAGCCTGCACCTGTCTTATTTTTATTTGTGCATGCCTGATAAGGTTCATGAGAACTGTGCAAAGTAGGACTATGAGTATAAAATTTTTTTTAATTATTTACTCAGGTCCAAGAATAGTGAAGACAGTGGTTAGTGTTTAACCATGGGGAGTATTAGCATTTAGTGGGAAAGAGTCTTCCAAATCAAGGACTTATTTGATCACATTAGTAAATGCAGATCTTTAAGTAGATATATATGTGAGAATAACTGCCAGGTTATCAGTTATTAGTAGTCATCAGAATTATGGAAGGCACAATTGTATATAATGTGTTATGTATATTAATGTAAATAAATATATTTTCATCTTTTATTTAATGTTGTTTTTTTAAATGTATAGTCTATATTTTTTGTTATTTTGTTTGCCAATCAGCCTCATGGTTGAATACACAACAAACTTAGTGCAGTCATATTTCAACTTGTGTTTATTGGAAGAAGGATAATAGATATAATAAATAAGTATTATGATATATCCATAAAGGAGATAGTATCATATGAAGAGATAGGCAAAAAATTAAGTGACCATTTTAACCCCAGACACTCTAAATATATAGCTAGGTTGTCTTTAAAAGCAGAATAAAAATTAAAGGTGAAATGGTAAAGCAGTACAATATGGCTTTAAAAGAATTAGCAAAAGATTGCTTATATGGTGATAATGTAGATGAAATACTATTAGATCAGTTATTTTGGGATCTATTACAGGATAGATTGAGGTAAAACTTGCTGATGGAAACAGATTTAAATTTCAAGTCAGCTATTAAGAAGAGAGTGATTCACAATATGATAATTTTTTTTTCCATGCATCATAGCATTGCAATTTTTAAGAATAAAAATGAGAAAATTGCAGTTGGAAAAACTGCACAAAAGAAAGGGGATAAAAGCAATAGCACAAGCAAATGAAATAAATTCTTTTGCTGTGGCAAAGCTGGGCACATAAAAAGAGAGTGCAAATTTTAAAAATGAAAGATACCATAACTGTAAACAGAAAAGGCATTTGGAAAAAATGTGTAGAAAAAAGTGAGAAAAAAGCCAGTCAGGAGTGGCAGTGAAAAATAAAAATGGAGTTGTAACATACAATATTGTGAATATCGATAATACAAAAATAATTAGACAAAATAAGCTTATGTTACAGCTAGAAATCTGTGATAGAAATGTAGAAATAGAAATTGATAGTGGATCTGGAATTTCATTGATCTCATAGAAGCTATGAAAACAGCTTAGGGGAGAATGTAGAGACATGAATTAAAGAGACATTTATCAAGGCTGTAGATGCCAGTGGAAATGAGCTAGGAATGATAGATTATGTGATAGTGTGCTTATAAAGTGCATTATAGAAAGAAAAGAGTAAAAGTACTTATATATATATAAGTAAAGGGAAAAATCAATTCATTAATTATAAAGTTAGGAACAATCATTAATATAAATGCTAGGAACAATGTGTCAAGCAGACAAGAGATAAAGTGAAGATTCCTGGGTTTATTGCAAATGAAGTAAGGCTAATAGCAGCAAACCTAGTCCATATTGAGCTGGTGGAAAAAGCAAAGCCTATTATCTGTAAGACCAAGAAAATACTATTAGCACAAAAAAAAGTAGAGAGAAAAAGAGTAAACCACAGTAATTATAATGTGAAGTTTAAAATCAGACCACAGTATGGATTCACGATATATTGAATAAAACTTGGTTGAAATGAACAATAGAAAAGATTTTGTTGAATCCTATGGTAATTATTAGGGCTGAAAATCATGTAATATATAGTTAAAACCATGTTAGAGGATGGGAAATAACAGACACATTCGATTTTAGAAGAATGAATTTAGGAACTGAAAAAAAAATATGCAAAAACCAAAATGATAATATCATTAGAAAAAAAGTATCAGAAGAAAACAAAAGTTCACAAATGCTTATAGAACATAAAGAAGTGGAAAGTGTACTTTTAGAAAAAAAATCACACAGGCCTATTCAGGAAAAATGAAAACTGAATAGATCTCAAGATTATGTATAATAAAATAAATGGGGTATTCTCAGGAATGGGGGAGGTGTTATATTTTGGAAAAAATATTGCTTTGGTAACCATAATTTGTATAAGTATAAAGCTAGGACTTGTGACTCCAGAAAAAATAGAAAAGAATATAACTTAAATATAGAAAGATATCATAGTTAAAAGCAATGAAAAAAGATTGCTGATAGATAAAAGAAATGTGAATAATAATGCCAGAAAAGCTTAATGGATTTAAGTATAGAAAAGGTTAGTATTGTTTAATTAGAGCACTAAGCTATTTAAACTAATTAAACAAAAGAAAGCAGAGGAAGCGTCAGTTTAATCACTATTTGAAGACTAATTGCAGGTGAAAGAAATGTACACTGATGCAATTAAAGCTTGATGATAATTTGTGGAAAGACACATTACTGTGGGAGGGGGGAGGATAGCTTTAATGTAAATCGCTATTACCTTTTATAATAAATACCAGATATTAAACTGTGAAAAGGTATAAGTAGGGTGTGCATAAAAGAGCAGGGGTTTTTTCTTACCCTTTGTGTGATTGTGATGTTTCTGTTACATCGTGGGACATCAGGAAGGCCTCAAAGAAAAAACTGTTGAAAAAGTTGTAGTCACTTTCTACAATGAGGGACGTTATCCCAGAGACCGAGTCTGTATGTGCAAACAACTGGATAGGGAACTTAAACAGACCACATCGGTCTTATTTTTATTTGTATATGCCTGATAAGATTTATAAAAACTGTGCAAAGTCAGACTGTGAGTATAAATAATTTTTTAGTTATTTACTCAGGTATGAAGAGGATGAAGACAGTGGTTAGTGTTTAACCATAGAGAGCATTAGCATTTGGTGGGAAATAGTCTTCCAAGTCAAGGACTGATTTGATCACATTAGTAAATGCAGAACTTTAGGTCAGTGGTCTTCATCCACCAGACCGTGGCCTGGTATGGCCCGGGCCACAGAAGTTGTCTGTCGGTCCACAGCTAGACTGCAAGAAAGCTTATAATAACAAAATAATAAGATTTTAAACTTTTAATTAATATGAACAATTTTTATTTATTTTTTCATCATATTTATTTAAAAAAAGAAACAGAACAAAAATAACATAACATCTAATCAATCATACATAAATTAATTTATTTTTCTATTTATCACAGATGTTTATGGGGGGGGGGGCTAGAAAGTTTTTTATTACACAAACTCTAGTTGTCTTTTGATAGCCAATCACAGCTGCTTGTCAGCGTTGTTAAAACAATAAAATGTAACGTGACTTTTTTTGATCTCTTAAATTTTTTCTACTCTCTCTTTTAATATTTCATTTTTAGTGTTTGTTTTTTTTGGCTATAAGGCTATTTTTTTTTTTTTTTTGGCTTTAACTTTTTATTTTGGAAATCAATTTTTATTACCTTTTTTTAAAAATAAAAACCAAAAAATAAGTTCTGTTTCTAACTTTTGCAAAGTATTTCACAATACACCCCCACCACCCCAAAATATAGTAAGATCAAAACTTTTGACTTTTTCAAGTTTCGTTTTCTTTTTTTTTTTGTTTAAAAATATGCCCACTTTTTTTTGGCCTATAAGGCAAGATTTTTTTTAGGCTTTATTTGTATACCATTAAAATACTAAAACTTTTATTTTTAAAACCAATTTCTGTTACCCTTTTTTAAAAATAAAAACAAACAAAAAATAACTTTGGTGTCTATCTTTTGTCTCAGTGTTGACAATGTATTTCTCACCCCCCCCCCCCCAAATAAAAATTTATCTGTAAACTTCTGCTGGTCCACAAAATCTTATCCTTACTTTTACTGGTCTGCAGGTGTGAAAAGGTTGAAGACCACTGCTTTAGGTAGATATACATATGGGAACAACTGCCAGGTGGTGAGTTATTAGTAGTCATCGGAATTACAAAAGGCGCAATTATATATAATGTGTTATGTACATTAATGTAAATAGATTTGTTTTCATCTTTTATTTGATGTTGTTTTTAAAAACCTATAGTCTATATTTTTGTTATTTCATTGGCATTCAGCCTCGTGGTTGATTACGCAACAGTTTACAAGCATATTACGCTAAATTCCATATAGAATGGTAATTAACTAGTTTATATTAATTAGAAGAAATTGATCATAAAAATTAAAAATAGATCCTGTTTACAAAAACAAATCTATAAACATAAATAAATTAAATCTTTATATTTTGTTTTAAAATATAAAAATATATACTTCTATAAACTCACAAAAAATTTAAATTGCATAACTTTATTATTATTATATGTCATTCTAATATTACGTATGATCAATCATTAAATTTATTTATTAACATCACTTGAGACTCTACTGTATCAATTAAATGAGATAGATAAAAAAAATATGTTTTTCTAGACAAAAAGATCATATATATATATAAAGTAAATTATTTTTATTATTAAGACATATGAGGAATAAGAAAAGTGGTTTCTTTACTCATCATTTAGAGTGGACAAATACAAAAGTGGTTGATTTAAATATTAATATCAGTGAGCAAAAAATACTTCCTGTTGCCACATATGCTATAGTAAAAAATAAATTAGGCTATCAGTTTATTATAAATTTTGTAATATAAAGTGGATCTTCTTAAATGCCCTCATTTTTTTAAATAATATTTTTTAGTACATTATTTTTTGAAATACTTTGTGATTTTGAAAATTTAATCGTTTTTCTACTCTCAAAATGTAATATATAGGATATTGATTCTAATATAGAAATAAAACAAACTAACTCCTTTTTAAAACTTGATTTATTATGACTATAATCATGAAAAAGGAATCCGACGTTTCGACTATTTTTTATAGTCTTTTTCAAGGCACACTAAAATAAAATATATATACACAATAAATATCACATATTCCAAAAAAAAAAAAAAAAATTAAATTAATTAAAAATTACAAAATATAAAATATATCCATAACCAAAATTTTCTTTTTTTTACCTTATCTCACTCCCCTTACCTATTACAATCACAACTTAAACACAACTAATTCCTTTTTAAAAATTCTATATATATCAAATAAAAACTTTTTAATTAAAACTATTATTTTTAATTAAAAAGTTTTTATTTGATATATATAGAATTTTTAAAAAGGAATTAGTTGTGTTTAAGTTGTGATTGTAATAGGTAAGGGGAGTGAGATAAGGTAAAAAAAAGAAAATTTTGGTTATGGATATATTTTATATTTTGTAATTTTTAATTAATTTAATTTTTTTTTTTTTTTTTTGGAATATGTGATATTTATTGTGTATATATATTTTATTTTAGTGTGCCTTGAAAAAGACTATAAAAAATAGTCGAAACGTCGGATTCCTTTTTCATGATTATAGTCATAATAAATCAAGTTTTAAAAAGAAGGAGTTAGTTTGTTTTATTTCTATATTAGATATATATGAACTATTTTGAAAAGAAGAACTGTGTGTTGGATATATTAAATTATTTGATATTGATTCTGTAGAATTTCTCGCTGTTATTTTTACTGTATAAAACATGTTTTTATTATTTTAGAATTTTTTTTTTCCATATGTCATAGCATCGGCCGGGAGACGAACCCACAACCGTCTGCAACCTACTATTTGCTTGCAAGGCGGCTGCGATGACCTCTCGGCTAACAACGCTTGACTATTTTTAGAATATTGATGAGCTTTGTCTAGGTAAAATGAATACTTTATGAGGATTTGATTTGATAATTAGCTTTATCAATATATATATTGATTACACATGAGATTTGAGATTGATCACTACTTTTCACATTTATATATACACATAAACAAAATGAAGTAATGAAAACTTCCACAGCATTACATTCAATATGACATAAAAATTGATCAATCATTCTTCATGACTCACACATATTTCAAGGCTGACTTTTCTCATCACTTCATAAAAAAAAGGCCAATTCCATTGTCAATACACATTTCTATATAAATAGTACTAGCATAGGCAATGTGATGTTAATGCATAAATAACAGATGTAGCAATTTAATTTATTTAAGCATATATCAATGCAAGCAACAAAGCAGAGCAATATAAATTTATTTTTATTAAAACCTTGAATGATTAAATCCACATCAAATTACGTAATCAAATTAAACAGCAACATTATAAATATTGATAAGCCAATTAAAATCATATAAGATCTCATAGTTTATATACTAATTTACTGAACTGATATATGCATTGCTTTATTAGATTAGTATATTGTTTATTAATACTTAAATACCATGTAAGTTATGTTTTCATTATTTATATAAAATGAGATCGCTGTATCTGCATGGAGATCAAATCTTTCTCTAGACATTTGATGAGGAAGACAATATATATGTATTGCAAAATAATGAGTTTAATTTTAGGAATTTATGTCATTTCAATTTATTTATTTTACATCATTGTTTAATTTGATTGTATTATATATAGCTATAACATGTTTGGTGTGTGATGAACATTGACCTATATTTTTGTAGTCATATAGCAACCACATTTCATGAAATCGATTCCATGGTTATTTATGAATAGACATTATTAGTATTATTTTTTTTACCAAATGTAAAGATAATAGAAGGATGTCAATTGTAATAACTAATTACCTGCAATATATATTACTGACATCCTATCAATTCTACAGTACATAAACTATAGCCTGTCTTGATATCCTATCTAAGTAATAATTTTTAATACATTTCATCAACCACTTCCATTAGTGATTATAAAAAATTCTGGTGCTTCCATAGTGAACCTAATGTCAAGTTTATTACTTAATATATATATATGTATAATATTTTAAATACAAGTATATTTTATATACCTGGAGTTTAGATGTAATATAGGGAATTTGAACACAGACTTTCAAGCTCTTTTTAACCATCCACTCTAACTCACACAACCAATACACATGAGCACCCACAAGTGAAAAAGATAAATGATCTCAAATATACATATTTCATGCTAAACCAACACTTA
This sequence comes from Epiperipatus broadwayi, assembly GCA_028023455.1. Taxonomy (NCBI): domain Eukaryota; kingdom Metazoa; phylum Onychophora; class Udeonychophora; order Euonychophora; family Peripatidae; genus Epiperipatus; species Epiperipatus broadwayi. The sequence goes on from JAQFVV010012928.1 coordinate 376,475, forward strand.
TCAATTGGTCCAGATCATCTCCCATAGGTATATATAATAAGAGCTTGGTTTATATTAAGATAGCAAATCTTCACACTTTAATGGACAAGCTTCATTCTACTCCACTTCCCAACTTTTCAATCATCTATACCATTGAAAATCTGATGATGGAACATCCAAATCTCTTGTTATTGCCAATATTATTTGTCATGCCCATGTCAATCTCAAGTCACTCTAACCCGTCTTGTATATGACTTTATCCAATATATATATATATGTCCTTATTAGGCAATATTTTTAAATAATTATTTGTTTGCATTAAGAATGAAATTACAAGAGCAAGTAAATGTTGAGAGATCACTAATGACTCAGAAGACCATCACTAATCTTTGCCATTTTATGACACATTTTCTATCTGACTATATTTCACATAGTATGAGCCATAGAAGATACAGACTGCTGTAATGCAATTATATATTTTCCCTTGTCTGACTAATGATCAATATTTAAATGATATATTAGTCAACATATCCTTTTATGTGTTCATTAAGTTTATTGTATTTGCATTATTATTTATTAGAAATTAATTATGAATTAAATAAGGTAACTTATTAAATGAAGTCAAACATACAGTGGTCCAGTGCAATTAATTAATAATATTAAATTTATTTAAAAGTAAATACCTAAATCATTAACAATGCTTTTAACTACATTTATTTCATATGAATGAAGATTTAATGATTATAAAATACAGATTTTTTTAAATTCATGACCAGAACTATATACGAATCAAACATTTTTGTGATTCTCCTTTAAAATTAAATTTTACAGTATTAATTGCCTCAAATAATAAGTAAGTTTCAGATCAACGTTGTTTGTGTATTTGGTGGTTAGAGTAATACATGTAACATAAATCTTAAACTAAATAAAGGATGGCTCAATCATGGTTCATGTGTCATATAATGCTTATGTCATATAGTGCTGTTTGACAAAGAATATGTGGCTGGAAAAATAAGTTGTTAGAGTGTTTATGTGTTCTTTTAACATATAATTAACATAGAAGATAAATAAAAATTCAAGCTTTGTGAGTAATTTTACTCTTTTCACCTTTTTGACAGTCTAATTTATTGCAAATGAAATACAAATATAAATATATTTCTTTAAATGTAAAATGAAAATATTTAGTGTACATATGCATGTGTTTCCTAAAACAATAAAGCCAATTGCTCAATGCTTTAATAGATTTATAAATACAGATGCTAACAATTAACCCTTGACAACAGGTTGACATTGTTGATAGCCAAAGGGTTTATTGCTAGCATATACATGTGTGTGGATGTGTATGAATTCTCTGTTTATTGATATTCAAATTAACAATTTAAAAACTGCATACATTAATAAATATTACTATTAAGATTATTTACTTATATTTTTAGTGTGTGTAAATATATAAATGTTTTGCACTTTTGAACCTTAGAAGTTTATAATTTGTTACATTAGACAAATTTAGATTATCCCTGAACTGGATAGGTAAATGTACAATTTAATAGTATAAGCAAAATGTCTTAAATAATTTTTTCCTTACTCTAGTATATATTAATTAATGTAAAATAATAAAATGGAATGTGTGATTTAGCAATGCATCAAGAAAAAATATTTTACAATTTATAGTGCACTAAATCAATATTAAATCATCAAAATAAGACATGTAAGAGTGAGATTCATGTAAGTTTTAAAAATGTTTTAGTAAAATAAAAATATATGTCATGAAAAGGGAAGAAAGTAGCGATTTGTTTTATAAATATATATGGAATATTTAAAACTCTTATTTTATGTCTCATAATTCAAAAAAAATAATAAAGACATAAGGGTATGGTAGGAGCAAATGATTTTCAAGATGTATTTCTGAATTAACTAGTTCTTCATTTGCCTCAAATATCCCTCACTAATGTTTTCATTGTCAGACATTTTTCATCTATAGTACATTGCAATATTCAATTCTATACAGTTCTTACATGTATCTGCTGATAACAATCATCTTTAGATAAATATATTAAAAATTATTAATCATAATTTATGTACAATAAATAAATAATGAAAGATGGCAAAGATATATGAAATAAGCTTGTGACTTTGATCAATCTAAGAGTATTGATTCAGCCAAAAATAGATTTTGGAGTCATTTACTATTATTCTCAGTATCCATTTTATTGTTTGAGTTGTAAAATGTAAATGAATAATTGCAAAATATATCTAAAATATTTTCCATATGTTGTGAAAAAGATTGAGATTAAATTAATAATATCTTGTGTTTATATTTAATAAGATATATACACCTATGTTTTGACTGACCTGCAGTCTTCTTCAGAGCAAGATTATTTTGATTTAGAAGATCAAAATAAACTTGTTCTAAAGAAGACTGCAGGTCAGTTGAAACATAGGTGTATATATATTTACAAATAAAGAGTTTTGCTAAAAAGTGTTTGATGCGGTTTGGATAAATTATATTTATAGATATATTAATCTTTAATAAAATGTAAATTTTATATTTGGTTAAAATGACACAGTAATTTTTAACTTAAATAATCATAAATAAGTTTCAATATATCTGTATATTATAATTGATATATTAAAAGAAGCAGGTGAAGAAATAGAAATTTTTTAGTAAAGTTACATACCAAATGTTCTAAATGGTAAAGATGAACCAGATGATTAGAAGAATGCAATATTAATATTAATATTTTAAAAAGGTGATAAAGAAGATATTAGAAATTACAGACCTATCAGTCTTTTATCAGTTTTATACAAAAATGTTACCAACATCATTACAACTTGTCTACAGAGAATATTGGATTTCCACCAACCAAGAGAACAATCTGGATTTAAAAGTGGATTTAGTACAGTAGACCATATCTAGGTATTGAGAGAATTTATAGAAGTGCAAATGAACATGAGTTGCCATTATGCTGTGGATTTGTAGATTATGAAAAGGCATTTGATTCTATAAACATTTTTTCAGTGATTAAAGCATTGGATCATCATGGTATAGATCCAGGATAGTATCATATTTTAAAGAATATTTATAAAAATGTAACAGCAACAATTAGATTACATAATGATATTAGGAAAGTTAACATTGAGAAGGATGTAAGACAGTGTGACTCTATATCTTCAAAACTTTTTACATCAGTGCTGGAAGAAGTATTTTGTGGATTAAAATAGAAAGCTAAAGGACTGAAAGTAAATGGAGATTATTTAAGTAATTTAGATTTTGTAGATGATGTAATTTTTTTTACAAATATTGCTTTAGAGCCGCAGAAAATGTTGCAAGAGTTATCAGTTGAAAATAGGAATGTTAAAGGACTAAAGTACTGTTCAATGGATTTTCTCAAAATATGAAAATAAAGATTGAAATAAGCAAAAAGTTTAAACTTTGCAGTTAAATACTACAATATAAATATTATTTGCACTAATGATGCATATACACACAAAGATAAATTTTCTAAATTCTTTATATATTATGATAATACAAAATAATACAAAATAAATATGTATATGTGTTGCTGAGCACTTTCAAGGGACACAGTTCTCATAGGCATGGATGGCCTTATGATGAGTTAGAAGTTAATAGCTACAAATACCTTGGTCAGATTGTTAATACAGATGGAAACATAATGGATGAAATTAATCATAGAATTAAACTTGGTCAGAGTGTTTTTGGTAAAAAATAACTTGATAATAAAAGAAAATATGCCTATGTGTTTGAAAAGGAAGGTTTTTAATAAATGTGTTTTATGAGTTCTTACTTATGGATCTGAGACCTGGACAATTAATAGAAGAGCAATACAGAGACTTCAAACCACTCAAAGAAGTATGGAGAGATGCATGTTAGGAGTAATAAGAAGAAATTAAATATGCAATATATGGGTAAGAGAACAAACAGGTTTATTGACCTTATTGAAAATATTAAAAGACTGAAGTGAAGTTGGACTGGAAATATAGCTAGAAGAGATGACAATAGATAGATAAGTGAAATCTTAAACTGGATTCCAAGAGATTGTAAAAGACACAGAAAGAGACCACATGTGAGATGGATGAATGAAATAAGTAAGTGTGCAGGATGATGTGGAGAAGAGTTTGGAGATGGATTGAACTTGGAGAGACCTTCATCCTGAAGTATACTGATAATGTTTGATAATGATGATGATGATATTTGTAACAAAATGATATTGATCATTGTATGCTTTCAAGAATTGTGGCATTTGTAAAATGACTATTGCAATACATTGAAGAGAATATTTCATTTCAATAACAACCAGTTGCCAAAATTAGGAAATAATAGGGGGCAGTATAAAGTTAATTGTAAGAAAGAAATTAATAGCATAATTATTTTTGAAAATAACTATCACTTTTGTTAAACGTCAGAATAATAATTGAAAGATCAATTGATAACCTAGGTGAATCTCTACACACAGACATATTATTATTTATGTGCACATAGTTATGTGCATGTAAACGTTAAATTTTCTAACCATGGTTTAAGTAATGTAAAACTAAGCTCAATTCTAATTTTTAAATAAATTCTAAACAAATATTTTTTTTGTTGTAATTAAGTTTGTTTTTTATTAAACAAGTTTAATTGAAGTTCATTTGTAAAGATTCAAAATAATAGTTTTAATTAAATCTATTTTAATAAGTATATTTTTTGAAAAGCAATGCAATTATTTTAAGATTAAAAGCTGTAAGTAATTAAATGTATTTTTGTAAAACTTATTATAAATAGTTAAATTCAAGATCAATGTTTTAATTAAATATAATTGAAAAAAAAAAAACAGTGTAATTATATTATTGGTATGTGGATTTGAGAATTCATTAATCAAGTTCCATACAAGAGGAAAAAACAGGATAATTATGATGAAGTTATATAAATATCATAAATGACTTATTTTATTTTACTACCAGTTTGAGGAGATAGTCAGACTGTGTTTGTTTTTCAGAATTTCTTTCTACAATAGAGCTAGCTTTAAAAAGAATCACTATAAAGTACAGTTTCAGTGCTAACTAAATTAAGTATTATATGAAAAGAAATAAACACATAGAATCTTTCTTGAATTATCTATCTCAACCAATGCGATATCCAGAATATTACCTTCCATGCATGTTGATTATGAACCATCCTCTAATTAATTACAAGAATTAGCTGACTTAGGAAAATTTACCTGACTATAATGTTTATCACAAGAATAATAAACTTATCAACAATACATTAAATACTGTTGAATTCAGAAACAATTCATGGAGTACTCACAGATCAACCAGACATTAAAAAGCCAGGAATCCAATAGGAAGAAAAACATAACAATAGATTCCAGATATAAATTTGCTTTATGTCATTCTTAGATTAGGATATATTTTTAATAATCTTATGCTTCTGTATTTGATTTTATTATATAGTATTTCTTTTATTGTTCAAATGCAGTTCGTAAAAATCAAGAAAATATAATAAGAAGAGAGAAGGAAAAGAAAAAATATATATATCTTACAGTAATGATTTAATTATGATTAGAGAAAACAAATAATAAAATAATAAAATTGAAATGTATTCCTCAATATTTATGTTATTTAATATTAAGAACCTTCATTTATAAATTATTTATTTGGACAATTATGAATATTGTTTTCTATGTAAAGAAATAGCAAGGATAAATTTGAAATGAGCTTGATAAAAATCATTGAAGATTAAATAGATTTTGTAATTGCCAACAATGGACTTTATTTAGTAGTAGTACATGAATGTATATGTGTGGGAGTGAATATACATTAATAATGCAAATTTAGATCTATTAAATTGCATGCTTTGGAAGAAAATTAATTATTTAATTTTGAAAGAGGTAGATTTATATTTTGAAATTCTGTAACTACTTATAATCCTATTTTAAATAAATAAATAAAATTAAGATAAAAAAGGCATTAAATAATGAGAATTTATGCTACCATAATAGTAATTTATGCTTTATTGCTAAAACTTTATGCGAGGAAACTAGTCATCATTAAATACTTAGACTGATTTTAAAAAAATTGAGTGCAAATTTGTATATACATTTATGTTATAGAATAATATAAATTATAATGCAACCATTGTTATTTATAGTTAATGAATCTATTTACTATTAGCCATGCTCATTCATATGACTTTAGAGAAGTGCCAAATGAAGATTTTGTTATTTTGTTTGGTTTTCATGGACAGTTGACATAGCCTTGTACCATGAACTCTAGGTATATGTTTGTGTAATAAATATTGTGGTATTGATAAAATTATTTTCAATTTTATAGTTCTGCTATATGTGCCATTAAATGTTTGCAGTTATTACTTTGCAAGGCTTGCATTATAATTTAGGATTAAAAGTTGCTGATTTATATATGTAATTATATTTCATGTGTTATTTAATAATAAGATCATACCAATTCTTTGTATAATTAATTAATTCTACCTGTAAGTTGTTTCAACCTTGATATATTTTAATTGCAATGCAATATAGGCAATATCATTAAAGGGATGAAGGTATGAAATGGTTATTTATCAAGATTAAACTTTTTAAAGTTGCTATCAAGGCTTTACATCAGTAATGAAAGAATTTGTTATTAAAGTTAACTTTAAAAGTATTATATTCCAAATTCATGAACATATACACAAGTTATCTACTTTCCCAATAATATGTATTATATGATCACAGCACTTTAGAGTTACATTAAAGGCAACATATAATTAGTGTTAAAGAAAATGAAAAATATTTAAATTTGAAGATAAATTAGTTAGTGAAAATAAATCATTTAGAAAGTATAAAAAGATCAAGCTCATTTAAATATTTATATGATGGTAAGTTCAATCATCTAATGATGATAGTTTTATATATGAATCAATTTTATTACAATATTTATTAAATTAGTATTATCTAGTGTTTGTTTCTTTATTGATGGTTCATTCAAAATATAGATCAAAAAGAATTATAATCTCCAGACCTATACCAGAAAAAAATGGGTTATGTGATAATTATGGACTAAAATGGAGAAAAGATAAGAAGATTTCAATGGTAGTAATCTAATTATTCTTTTATTGCTAATTTATTTTATAGTGTTGTAAGAGGATATTGGCTATAGTGAGTTCATTCATTACATCAAGGAAACCCAAAATAGAAGAGTATTGAAGATTTAAACCCAATCTAAATCGTTTTCTAGGGTTTGGAAGAACCTGATAGCATCCATATGAGATAAAAAGAATTACTAAAATGAAGGATTATTGGCACTACCAGTTGTTAAACATTATATGAATAACATCAACAGAGTAAAATAATTTATCATAAATACACAGAAAATTGTTTTATGCAATCTTAAGATACAGAAATTATTTTTATTGTACCTACATTTTTAAATATGTTTTAACTTCTTAATGTTAATAAAAATGGTAGGGACTATCTATTAATTTTATGTATATTATTATTACTACCAAAATTAGCTCATCTTTTATAAATATTTTCTATTCAGTCGTTAAGGATATTTAGTTATTTCTCAGTTGTTTTTCTTTTTTGGATTTTTTTGTCAAGTCTGCATAGATATTAGAATAAAAGTTTGTTGCTTTATTACATACTATTATTATTGCTTCTGACACTTAATTAGTTGCTTTCATATTTCATTTCTTTATTATTTGATCTGACTTAGGTTTAGTGATTAAATCAGTACTAGATATTTAGCTAAATAAACAAAAATAAAATAATAACGATAACTGCTATATAGTTTCCAAAATGAACTGTTGAAAAAGTAATATTATAACAAAATCAAATTAATCTGAAAATATGTTTACATCAGTAATAAAATAATTAAATCATTAGTCATTCAGAATGAAGTCACATACCATTCAACAATAAAAGTGATAAGTTGAACTTTGATTTGCTTTTAAATTCAATAACTTACTGTATTATAAAAGATGTTTTTTAATTGTATCGATACACATGAAAGTAAAAAAATTATAATAAATAAGTACTAAAATGCATAATAGAAATGAAAACATTTATTATTATTACATAATTCAACTTTATGAGTTTTCATTTAAGAAATTTATTGTGTTAATTAATTTTGGAATACTTAATAGTCTGAACATTAATCTATAGTTGATCTTTAGTTGTTGCTGTTGTTGTTTTTAAATAATAATATGAAAAAAATATTACTATTTAAATAAATAAACTTTAAAAATCACAATAGATATTTTATATTATGAAAAATAAAAAATATTTTAAAGAAATCTGTTTCTAACTGAATACCTTACAGACATTGTATGGAAGTTCTAAAACAATTTGAAGAACTATTAATACAGTTATTCAGAAACTTGAAAATTCATAAAATAAGATTAAACAGATAATAAAATATTTATTTTACTGATAAATTTTTTTTGAATCCTATGCTCCATATAAAAACTTGAACATTATAATATTTACAAGATTTAAAAATGAGATTTTAAAACTGACTTTTACGTATTTAATTCTTGAATAAAAATCAATTTCAATGTTATAATTTTTAATAATTGTTCTTCAGATATTTCTAAACTAACATAAATGGTATCATCATTCTGATTAAATATTATTTCTAAATTGCATTCTTAGATTAAGTTAAAAATTTCTTTACATGCATTGTATGCCCAAAGAACTTCTTAGTCCTGTGAAACATTTGGTTTTCTGCAAGTTTTTTTATTACTGGAACCCGTTTAGTTTTCCCCTTTTACTACTGATAGCATTGATCTTTTTATTTTTCTATTTTATTTTAATAAAGACTGATTTATTACTTTCATATTTTATTCTCAAAGTCCCAGTTTTCATCATCGGTATCTAAAAAAAACACCTCTAATTCTGTCAATCGCTTCAATTAAATGTTTCCACAGCCTTTATACAATTCATTCTCATCTTTTCCAACATTTTATATTCCAAAAATTAATGATTAATACTTGCCTTCACACCTCAACATAAACCACAGCTTCTTTTATTATTCTGTCCTTAGGTATAATAGTTTTATTGTTTATATGATTTAATTATCATATTTTAATTATTACTTGTGATATTCAAAACCATGAAATAATAAATGAACAGTTTAACCAAACCATCCCATTGCCACTCCACAAATCTCTACTCAACTATTATAATGAATGTTCTCTCATACTTTCCACTACAGATAACTGTTTAAATCTATACACATTTCCTACATCATCACTATATGAACTATGTAAAGCACATGGCTGGTGGAAATTGATCCATAAGATCCTCTTTCATCCAAATGAAAGATATCTTATCATCCAGTTCACAAACCAACAAGTTAAAGCTGCCTTTAGAAATAGTCATAAACTCCTAAACAACAAATTTCTTGTCTACATTGACCTCAACCACCCAGTTGTTTTAACAGGGCAAATTCAAAAATGTACCATGGACTTTGAAAAGGCAGACCTTCAACGCCACTTCAAAGACTATGGCACCATTACCAAATTTCAATACCTAGTAGCAGACAACAATGATCCCACAGTATACATCAACACCGCACAATTTCAGCTAGTTCTTAAAAAAGGAATTCCATCTCAATCAGTCCCATCTTTAATTCAACATGGCGAATCTCCACTCAACATCATCTTTCGTGGCCTTCCACCCCAATGCTTCCATTGCAGGCAGAGAGGCCATCTAAAAAAAGATTGTCAAGAGAGAAAATGCATAATTTGTGGAGAGATTTGGTACAAATTCCACAAATGTGATAGCGATCAAGAAAATCAACATCTAACAAATACATACCCAAGTCTCAAGCAACAATATATTACTAGCAATACCACGGATCACACTACATCATCATCAAAAATTCCTAATGATAAAACTTCCTTGGAAACAGAACAATTTCAACTCACTCCTGAACAGCTGCATACCAATGACATTTGTGTATCATCATCAGATACAGCAACAATCAGCCAAACAGACATGGACACTGATGCTGAACAAAGCGACACTACAATGGCCAACAACTGAATTCCACGTAAAAGAAAACATAAAAAAAAACAATAGCTCTGAACAATCACAAGAAAGTAGCAATAGCAATGAAATTGATAATCTTCGAGATGCAACAAAGACTAATATTCCCCCACCAAATAGACTTTGTGAAAAAAAATGAAGAGACCATTCTCCAAAAGGCACAAGTTCATATAACCTCACAAATGAAACAAAAACAACAGACCAAGATAACAACATACAACAACTGATTGACCCTTTGTCTCAAAATAAAGCGGCCTCATGTCAACATGAAAATGATAATGAGCGCTTACTCAAAGACTTATCTCCGTCATTGTGGCCTATTCCTGAACCTATTCTATCAGACGTCAACTTATCTAAGAACCTAATACAATCTGAACCTTACCATCACCCCACCAATTTGATGCTGGAACAGAATACTATGGTCTTAGAAATTGGATCACATTCCAATCAGGCAAACTCTCCCACATGAGAGAGCAGTTTCACTATAAATGATGACTTTCAACATAACATCGATTAACGTCAGAGGCATGAACTCCCTTGGCAGAATCCAAGCATTATCATTTTGACTTAGGCATAATACACCTGATGTTTTTTGCCTCAATGAAACAAAACTTCACACACTATCTGACCAAAACATCATACAGAGAATTCAAAAATTTGGATACTTCCATTATTCCTTCTCCTCCTCTGCATCTGGTGGAGTAGCAATTCTTTTTAATAAAAAATCTAAAATAACCTTTTTCAAAATAATTCATATAGACTCTAACTGCCTCATAGCCATTATACAGGTAAATGGATGGACACTTAACATAATAAATGTTTACATGACCAAAGCATCAGATATAATCTATAGAATCATCCACACTATCAATGCAGTCTTAAGAACTAACCCTTTTTCTGCATTGATGTTGGGTGACTTTAATCAAACATACGATTCTTTTGAAAGGAGTCACTTAAAATAACTGAGCAACACCTTTACAAGTGGAAGACAGCTTTTTGATGGGTCTGCCTTCTCATTCTATTCATCACGGTTTAAGTCCCTCATTGATTTTTTATACTTCTCTCCTTCACTTGCTCCCTTCTTTGAAGCTAACCTGTGGCCTGTTGTCTTTACAGACCACATGGCACTAGAGGTCCTTATCAGAATTGTGGACAACACACATTCGTATGGCAACATTCCACGAACAATGAGGATCCTCACAAAGGAATCTGCCACTATACAACTCATCTCTGAGATTTATATATCATTCAACTCTGCTAATATAAACACACTTTTACCATATGATAAATGGAATAACTTCATAAATATTCTACAATCACATATTCATAAATGCACTCAACATAATAAAGGTCCCCTTAAATTACTAAGTCAATTGGACAAGATAGCTGACACACTTAAACATTTGCCCATACAAAGGCAAAATATCCAAGAAATTACTTGTCTTAAACTACAATACAAAGCTACCCAACAACCCCTGGCTGAATACCTATCAATTAAATGAGCGTGCAGTTACTTAGCATATCAACACTGCTGGACTCAAGGTTACATCAGATGGGTCCTAGGATCCAACCAACAAAACAAGGCACCCTCATCGATCAAGATACACAGTAAACAATATATCGGCCTCTCCATGCTTTCCAAAATAAGAGACTTTTACAAAAGAAAATTGCAGCCTATTGGTGTCACTAACATCCGTAGAGTTTTTGTTACTAACAACCCTATGGAACATAACATCACAGATGCTGATATTCTTGACAAACTGCAATCACTCCCAGAAAGTGTCCATCCTGGCATGCATGGAATTCCCAGATTTCTACTTTTACACCTAAGAGCTTTTACTATCCCAGTAATTTACGGAATGATAGACCTCATCGCCACTGGAAGTCATCACCTAATAAACCTATGTCCCATCTCCATGGTACCCTTTTTAAAAAAGCATGATGCACAACCAGATCTTAATAACCTGCGTCCTATCTCGATGATTCCTCTATTGACAAAGATCATTGAGAGCATCATTAAAGACAAGATTCAATGTAACATAATCAAACAACTTTCACGCTATCAATTTGCAAAAAAAGGCACTTCAACTTCTGATACTGTCAGCTGCTTCAGACTTCTGGTCGATCATGTGCGGAGACAAAGGAAGTCCTGGCCCATTGCAGTCCAACTTGATATAGCTGGGGCATTCGACTCAGTGAGAATTGATATTCTTCTCAGTGTTCTGGAACAGCTAAATGTACCACCCGTATACATTCAAATGATTGAGAACCTTCTTTACAATCAGGAAGTGTTCTTATCTCTAGATGGTCGCATTGCCCCAGGTTTTATGCCCTACATCTCCATCCCCCAAGGTTCTCCCCTGAGTGCACTTCTCTTTGCTGCCTATATCAATCCAATGCTATTGAACATCGAGGCCACGTTTTCTGGTATCGCTGTTCCGCTACTTAATGAGAACATCACTCACATCTCCTATATGGATGATGTAGTTGTGTTTCTTTCATCCCATGATGAACTGGGTAAGCTAAAACAACTTCTTGATCACCATGCCAAATTGTCTGGTCTCCTTGTCAACCCCAAAAAATCAGCTACTTGGTCAATTCTTACTGGCCAGAAGATCTCCGGTGGATTTGAAGTAGTGCCACAGAAATTTCTAGGATTTCACCTATCAAAAATACCCACAGTGATGCGTAAAGAGATACAGGACTCATTATTAGAGAAAATTGAAACCACAATCGCATCTTTGTCAAAAATATACCTTTCCCTATTTGGGAAAGTAGCCCTTTTAAATGCTCTCATTCTCCCAAAAATAATATACTATTTGGCAGGGTTCATCCCCACCAAGGTATTCATCAACAAAGTAGAAACCGCCTGAGGAAAAATGTGTTGGGCAGGCCGATCACCTGTAATTAGCTTGAGAATCCTCCAAAAGCCCAAAACTTTAAATGGTCTCTCACTACACTCACTAACTATATTCAACTTACAACACACCCATAATGTACTCTACAACATCTTCAAGGAAAATGCTCAATGCCCACTTCCGAAAAAGGACATTCAACCTACTGATCGGCCACCCCCCAGAGGACATGCCTTGCTCTTTCAACAGCAGATCAACTTTATCTTTGATAACATCAAACCAACATCAACCCTATTTCAAAGAAAACTTGCGTATTGGGAAGTGTTTGATCTTCTTGACCATCAAAAACAGAGGATCCCCAGCTGCTTTTCAATCAACATCCCTCGAATGATAAGGATGACCAAGCTCTGGAAGTTGCCGCCAAAAATCATGGACTTCCTGTTGAAATCGAACCTGCATGCCCTCCCAACAAATGCCTTTCTCCACTATAAAAGGGGGCAAGATATTGACCCTAATTGCACATTGTGTCAAAGACAGGAAGAGACTACCGATCACTTCCTCTTCGAATGCACAACTTTGAACAATTTAAGAATTCATTTTCAACAAAACATGACAAGAAATCAAATTGAAATGAATCTCAAGACAGCAATTGAAAAAGACAGCAATTGAAAAGGGCATATTCTCTGAGATCCGGCTTTCGGCCATAATTAACTTTTCCATCTGGGCATTGCGCTGTAAGCTGGTGTTCCAGGCTGAGACCTTAAATAATATATTCACAGCATTTTGCCAAATACTAAACAAGGAAAGGGATAGATATATGTGCACTGCTGACCCCTTCACAGCTGCACAAACCTGGGACTCCATTGCAATTGGATAGAGCTCCCCGCAACTTTGCTGTTTATTGGGTGGCTGTTGCTTTTCATCATTTCATAAAACTGAAACATGGGTATTAATACTACCTACTAACAGCATCTCATTTTAATCTTCCCTGCTATGAACTTTAGACAAATTGGGTTTCTATGGTCTATTTATGGAAAAACAAACAAGTCACAAATGTTTCCTGTGCAAACATTAACTCAAATAAATCCTTCTTTTTTTTTTTTGCATGCTATTTCATAATCATTTACTTATTTTGTCCTTTTTGGTCTGTATTTCTTTGGTCTAAATGTACAATAAATTTGGTTTTTGAAAGATATTTTAATTATTAATTACTATGATGTTTTAAATAGATGACAAGTATATATATATGTTGCTTATAATACTTCTTTCATATACACTTCAATGCAAACAAATTTTCTTAAAAAAACTTCTTTATTTTCCTTACAGTTTCGACTGTAAATAAAGAAGTTTTTTAAGAAAATTTGTTTGCATTGAAGTGTATATGAAAAAAGTATTATAAGCAATATAATGTATATGAATATATGAAAATATGCAAAGAAAGTGAAAGAGAAGAATAAGAGAACATACTTCTGATAGATGGCAAGTAATAGTAAATAGAATCAATTTTGATCATGTGTATCTTATCATTGACTTGATTTTATTAGGTTACTTATTTATCAAACAATTAATGACTATGAGATGTCCGACTATTTCACTCATTTAGCTAAACTGGAACTCTTTCTTGCCTCAGTTTTTTTTGTTTTCAAGTCAATCACTGTTGTAGTTAAGCTAAATTATTCCGTATTCCTCAATTACTGGATTGTTTTCTGCCCAAAACTTAATATGTGTGAGGATAGTAATCTAGACCAACTGATGATTGCTGGTTTAGCATGAAATACGTATATTGATGATTATTTATCTTTTCAACATGTGTGTGATTAGGTGGGTCAGCAATATAAGATGGCACTGAGAGTAGTGGGTCGTGTGAAAGTCTGAGTTCGAATCCCGCCTATATTATATCCTGTTTACTAAATTATTGTTGTTTTTTTTGCATTACAAATGTTTGTTTGCAATGTGTATATTTTTTAAAACTAACAAATAAATTGGTTTTGAATCAATATTATTGTCCTATTGATGCTACTATCATAACTATTATCTCTCCTACTATCATTTTGCACAGATTATCACTACTGATATTCATTTAAATATAAATTTCTCTTTACGAATGTAATATTAATAAACTAAATACACGCCTAGTAAGTAAGAATATAATTACATTCATCATTATTATTTTTTGTTGTTCTCATTAATTTATTATGTGGTTGCTTAGCAACTCGTATTTGTAAAAATGTATGGAAGGAAATTGTTATTATCCTGCTACCAGCGAAAAAATAACGAATAATGTCAAACTTTTTCTTCTTTTGAACTTATTATATATCAATCTTTTTATCTTTTATTGTAGTGACAATTTTAAATATCTACATATTTTTTCTAAATAAAACATATATATATTTAATTAAAAGACATCCTACTGCCCTTTTTTATTTTTCCATCTACACACAAAAAAAAACAAATCACATTAAAAGCTAGCAAAAAAATTACTTGAGCATTCTTAACCGACTATTAAAGATAAACGGTATTATTAAACATCCGGCAATGTGTTAAGTAACCAGAGCTTTTAATAGAATACCGTATACTTATATTTTTTTAAATCAAGTTGTTAGAATAAAAAGCAAATGGAGAGGGGAGGGGGCAGCTTTTTAAGATTGCTTAAAATCTAAGAAGTCTTATATAAATTACAAAGGAACTGCGATTCACGAACGGTTACAATATAATTTAAATATATATATAATTAACTTATAGACTAATTTCTTTTAATTACTTTCTTATTACTTTTATTCATTGAATTTTTTCAACTAGCATATTATTTAGTTAAATGTTATTTTCTTTTTTCTTGTTATAGGATGAACAGTATCTCATTTCTTATTTTTAATTTTTTTTCCCTAATTTGCTAACTTTGTTTTAATTATTTTTTAAAAATGTTCTAGTCTTATTGCAAATATCTATTTTGGACAGCAGATGTATAACATAATATTAATGATAATTGATCTAAATCGCGGAAGAAGGCAATCGTAAACTACTACATGTATTACGTTAAAAATTTTTATGAATAGATAAAGTGCTTTTTATTTGGTCACCAGGAGTCGAGGTTGCCTAATAATAATAAACTAATATTTGTAACTTCTTGACTACAGTCATTTAGTGGATTGTAAAATTTGTTTGAATAAACTTTAATATATTGTAATTTGACTGTATCTGTGTATATTCATTTAAAGTCTATGTAATGTATGAATAGTATATTAGTCTATCATATTCACAACCTATAAGTTAAATAAGGATTAGAGTTTATTAAAAATTGAAGTAGAAGGACGAGAGTTTCTGAATAATTTTCAAGCAAACTTAATTAAATACCTATCTAACCAATACTGAAGAGAAGCCGACCCATAATGAACCAACTATCTCTTCAGCATTGGTTAGTGAGGTATTTAATTATTTTTAGATTGAGTTTAAGGATAATCTGGATTGGTCAGATAAATGCGTTGATCATAAAAAAACTTAAAATTTAAATTTTATATACAAACAATTATGAAAAGATTTTCTAAATTGTAGTTCCCCTCGGATGTGAGGTCTATCTTCTCAGATCTAAAGATATTAACATACATTTTCTGGTACTGATATTATTCTTTTTTATTTTTTTTACATTTACAAATAATATTTTGTTTTTCTGGCAATGATTTCTTTCTCTTTTTTTTTTTTTTTAGAAATCATTAAGGAGAATACATTATTTATTAACTTGCCAATTGTCAGTTAACAAGGGTTTTAGTATTTTTCCACATTTGTTTAAATCTAGTCAAAACTAGCCAGATAACTAACTATTTATTGACTAATTATTGACTAAATAAACTGATCTAAGAAAAAAATAACCTGATCAGAATTTGAATAAAATTTCAGGTTTATCAGCCATATATATACTTACGTAAAAATTTATTTACATTTTATTATATTTATTTTGATTGTGTCATTTTCTGTATATTCATATATCTATAAGAGTAATCTCAAAGTTTATAATTATTTGAAATAAAAACTATTAAAACTAGACATACACGGTGCCTTATAATACAATATTATAGGATTAATGTTATTCTTTCGCCGTTTTTCAGATGATATATCCCCCAATAACTCTTAGTAATTACTTTCATAAAAAATCAAAAACCTTATAATCCAAATAAATAAAAATTATAAGATAAAAAGACTGAAATGTAAAGAATGTAAGAAAGAGCATTATAAAGCAAAATAAATTATGTGTTGCATAAATAGAATTGCTATTAATGAAGCACCATCTTAACATACAAGACATCAGTTAATACTCTTGTTTGAATTCTGCTTATTAGTTGTTCCCACTTAATACTCTTGTCTGAAAAGATTATTCTATTATTCACACCACTTGTTGGCATTGTTAGTAACCTAACTTTTTCATTTTAGCAAGTATATATATATACTTTAATATAAAAATATAAATAAATATTATAGACAACTATATTTGAATCAATAAATAATAATAAATTTATTTTGCATCAAATCGATTTTCGTTCACAATAAACCTTCTCAAGATGTTAGAATAAATCAAAAAGTCACGCGATTTATATTAACTCGGTATACACTTATTGTTCAAACCAAACCTTAAAAATTATTAAAATTTTCAATGTTCAATTGACGACTTACAATTCAACTTCACGGATTTTGGAGCAAAATTCAGAAAACTAGTATCCTTATGACAATTTAAAGAATACAGTTTATAAAATTCACTATCAACAATCAGAAGACACCGATCACACAAATGTCTGTAGACTTTAAAGAAATGAGATGGTATATCCTCAATATAGCAGTTTTTTAAATTTTGTTTATAAAAATCTTTAAATAAATTAAAAGACATTATATTTACTAAATTATATATAAAGTATTTATTGATAGGATATGTGGATTATTTATAGAATATATGTAAAAAGCAGTTTGTTTCTATCCTAAATTATACACACATGGATACAAACAGATATCTATCACTTTTTAAATTATTTTTAAATTTTAACAATAATAATTTATGTAAATTTGAAACACTGTTATATGATCAGAGGAGTTAATATGGTCATTTTTACATATTAATCATATCAATGGTCAGACTGAGATTGTCTATAAATACACAAACTGCAGTCACCTTTCAAGACCATTGCACTCATTCTGTAATTGCTAGAAGCAAAATGATCTCTTCTGTGGATACTTTTATTTATATTGAGGTAAGTCTTCTCCCTTCCAGGCACCGTTCAGCCAATTTGACTGTAATACCCACAAAAGAAGATTTTACATGCTCCAAGTGCTTGATTCCACAACTAGTTCAAATGAACAAGAATCTTACCTAACTTAGGCTATCAGACAATGCATATTTAAACACAAACAATATAACTGACAAATTTATCTTAATTAAATGTCATATGGTGAGGTACAGAGTGAGAGAGAATTTAGGCCAAAGTAACAATTAAAACATATTTATTTACAAAAAAAGCATAATAGTAATAAAAATATAAAATAAAATTAAATCAAACTAATTACAGAATTACTTGCTATAATTAAGTCTATTTTAACTAGGTAGTAAGAATTTATTATTTCTAATTTTATGAAAGTTTATTAAAAGAATGTAATCTTACACCTGTATATTATTTTACTTCTAGACTTTGAATTATTTTCTTATATTGACCTAGGATTTTTTATAGTTTTACTGGAATGATCACTCCTGTCTTCTTGACAGGTTATAAAATTTATGGTTGACATTCTTGAACAGGTTTTCTGGTTTCTTTTAATGGCTTTATTGCTTCTTCTTTTTAGGGTCAGCATATATCTTCATGGCCTTGATCAGTAAAAGGTTTTGACACTGGTGGATAGATGTCTCAGCATTGGCAAGTCAAAGATATTTGACACATCTCAGACTATTAAATGCATGGGAACTGGGTGGTGAAAACTGAATAAATATCCTGTTTAGAGTTTAACATTGCATATAAAGTAAGGGTGTCCACATAATGTTACTGAAGAGCAAATTATATGTTCTCAATGAAAGAATCTGCAAAATTCAGCAGATGATAAGTTAACAGAAATTAATATAAATACCAGTAGCTAAATCAAATTAATAGAATGAAAATCCAAACAGCAGCTGCATAATTCTAATGAAAATTTAGTAGCTGTTATACCCTTGACAAACCATTGTCAAGACTCACCCACATTATTAATCAGTTCCAATTTTCCTTTTTCATTAATCATTTTTTATTTTAATTACAATATTCATTACAGTATTGATTATCTAATCAGTTATATAGCTTATTAATTTGAGTAAAACATAATCCATTCTTGATTAGATAATTTACACAATTATTTTAATCTTTGATTAGATCACATTTTTCTCTAATTAAATAATTTTAAACAATAATTCTGTACAATTATTTACATTACAATTCTCTTGTTCTTTCTTTACAACTAATACTTTTAATTTAAATTATTTTACTAAGTAACTGTATAATCTTTAAGTTATCTTTACATAATTAATTTTCTTTTATTTTTATTTTACCTCATATTGTACTTTTATTTTTTAAAAAAGATAAATCATTCCCTTTAAATAATAAATTTAATTAAAATTCCTAAACTACATTATACTTTAATTATATTTTTCCTTCTATTTTTTTTATTTTATTTTATCTTGAGACTCAGATACAGAATATTATTTTTCCTTTTGTTTGCTTCCTAACCAACTCTTGATCTATCTACTTTAAAATATCTTTATTCTATTTATTAAATTGACAGTCTTTTTCATTAATAATAATAAAATTAACACGTTATTTTTTTCTTTGAATATTCTTAACATACTTTTAAGTTTCTCATGTGACACATATATTTACACATCTGTTAACATAAATTTAAGTATCTCATGTGATACATATATTTACATATCTGTTACAATATATAGTGAAAGAGGTTCATTTGACTTCTGTGTTGATGGATGGTTATGATAAAAAAACTGAGCTGAGGTAAAAGACACTGATAAAAACAAACACTTAAAAATATATTACTGTGCAATTATCATATAACCTCCATAAAGTATTAAAAGTGGATAAAAACTAATTCCTATCTTGCATGAGAGTGGTATAATTAAAGTTATCAAAATTGTCAAAATGGGCACATAAATTCAGATGAATATCTATAACTCTACAGACACATTATTCATTAAGTGAGATTTAAGATATATATTTGAGCTAGAAATAATCTCTAGTCTAATAAATGATTAGTAATAATCATTAATATATTTACATAAAATAATTTGTGTCAAAGTTGTGAGAGCAAAAAGTTTGATGCTTGTAAGCAAACTATAATAATATGCTAACCATATGGTACTAAACAAATGATTAAGATATGTGTAAGTGATTGTGATCTGGTTCAGCACAAAACAGGCAGCTTGGGGATCATTTATTTTTTGCATATTTTTAGTCAAAAGTTGGTCTGACTTCTGTGCAGATATATAGCTATAACATGTTTGGTGTGAAGTGAAAGACACACTGATAAAAACAAAAAAAAACTTGAAAATATGTATATAAAATCATGCTGTAGATAATTGTGTAAACGATGATAAAATTGATGTTTTGTTGCATGTAAATTTATTAGCAAGCTAATTTAAAGTTTGTTTGATTAATAATTTATATATAGTAAATAGTTACTAGTTTAGTGCTAGTATATTTAGTTTATTATTAAGGAGATAATTTCCAGCTAATTTCTATTATATTTCAGCAAATTTACTATAACATTTACAAATACATATTTAAGAATATCATATTAAAATTATTTTATGCTTTATTATTTAATTGAATTAAAGTTTAGTTTATACTAGGAAAAAATTATGTACATTATTTTGCAAAGCTATCAAATATTTCTGCAGTAGCTGAAGAGAGGTGTTTAATACATATGTTTATTTGCTGACCACTTTAATATTAATTTTTATGAGTAATTTATTTATATAAATGTCAATGTAGAATTCACTTATTTTATGAATGTAAAAAGTTGATTGAATTATAGTAGTTGTAGGACAGCTCATTTATCTGTATTAAAATTGCTTGAGTTCGCCACTTTAATTGTTATATATTATTTGGCATTCTAATTATCTATCATTATATATTTAATGTTTCTTTACTTAATTTTCAGAGTTTTAAAGTGAGTAGAAATAGTTCTGATCTGCAATTTAAATATCAGTTCATTCAAACCTATTTATTTTAAATATCTCAGCTGGTTTAATATTTCTTCTTAGGCTGATCTAGTTCAAGAAAGCTTTCCATAAAAAATCTTGGATGCATAGTAAGAAATAGCTGCTTTGTTACTATAAATAGCTGAGTGAACAGTATTAGTTAGAATATAGCTGAGTTATTTATATTAATATTGTTTGAATTCATCATTTTGATATTTATGTATTATTTGTCATTGTGATTATTAACATATATATATAAATTAATAATTGTTAACAGATGTAATTGTTTAAATAATTTACATATGTAAAAATATATTATATTTTCATATTAGAAATATTACCATCAGACATTAATAGACAGTAATCAATGAAAATAGTAAATTTTAAATGCTTCCTGCATTCAAAAAGACATTTCTTCTAGATGCAATCTTTTGGTCTTTCATAAGATTAAAATATTACAGTATTGTTAATGGTTTAAGGAATAAAAGCTTATAACCTTTCACACATTTCTTACTAGCAATATATTGTTAATATATTGTTCCACTAATTAGTTAGATGTTATAAAGCAATAAGTTTTAACAGGTGTAATTGTTTAAATATTTTAATATGTGAAATATCTATTATATCTTGATTAAAAAAATGCTGTAGTATACACCAATAGATTACAATTAGATGAGGGTCCTTTTGAATGCAGGCAGCATAAACAGTTTACCATTTTGTCTATTAACATCTGATTGTCATTTTTTAATATGAAAGTAAAACAGATATTTCTACATATTAAAATATTGAAACAATTACATAAGTTAAAAATTATTAACTTATTTTATCTAACTGATCAATGAAACAGTACATTTTAATATAAAAGGTGTGAAAGATTATGAGCTTTCTTTCCTTAAACCATAAATAAATGCTGTACCACTTTAGTCTCTATATAACATTAAGAGATTTTATTTAGAAGAGGTGTCCTTTTGAATGCAGAAAGTATTTACAATTTACTATTTTCAGTGATTACTGTCTATTAATATCTAATGATAATTTTTCTAATATGAAAAAATAGCAGATATTTCCATATATATATACACACACCTGGGTTTCATTTTATGTGGATTATTTTTATGCAATTTTGAAGTTATGTGATTCATATTTCTTCTTAATATCTTTTATATTTCACTATATATATATATATATATATATATTAGATATCAAGAAATTTAAATTATTAATAACTTATTTTGACTTGAAATACACTTTTTTCCAAAAACATAACATTATATTAGCAGCTAACATGAATATGGCATGTAGCTGTGTTTAGAATCTTAGCTTTTATGTAAATAACCTACTTACACTAATGAGTAAATAATATTAATAGATTTATACATATGTATAAAAATATCACAATAAATATTCAAAAATTTTAAACTTTTAAAAGGTATTTGTTTAGATATTAACCGAAATAAATATTTTTTTAGATTTTTAAAATAAATAATAATGAACATTTTATTGATTTTATAAACTGAAAATAATCTTTCTAATGATAATGTATAATCTTTTTGTTTTGATTGCGATCTCATTTTTTTAATATAGAAACAGAAAACCATTAACACAGCATAAGACTGAAAGTGGAGCTAGTTGTACACATCACGAATCTGATTTCTTACTAGTTCACAAATGAATGCATATTGTCAAATATTGGTAATGATTAAAATATGTATGAAAATGTAAAATTAAATACTGTAATTAATAAAAAAAGTAAAAAAAATTGTCTTGTATTAATTTTTTTCAAATATTTGAAATTTTTTATTAGTCATACTTTATTTCCTTATTTTTTTAATGTGAATTTTAAAGTAATTTTTCCTTGTTGCTTTGCTTTTATGCTGATTTCTGAAAATTACAGAACCTATTCCCCATTTTTCAAGGTAAGTTAAGTTTATTTTTTGTGCAATTTCTTTTGTGCACATTTCTGAGGTACCTATTTACCACATAAAATGAGACCCAGGTGTATATAGTTTATTGAATTTTTAACATTTGAAAATTGTAAAATGTATACTTTAAGATAAAATTAAAAGCTCAACAGCTCCAGGTCATATATATAATTATAAAATATTTATATATTTCACAGAATTTTTTTAGAGTTATGATTTACATGAATCCCATATAAAATTTTCAAATTTTACAGATTTTCAATTTAATTATCATGGTACCCAGCATATGTGTATATTCTGTGTAATTTAATGAATTGGTAGAATAAAAGATTCAAAAACATTATAAAGATTCTTTAATAAATTGTGATTTCAGTGAAGTAAACCAAAATCTCAATTTAATTTAATTATCGTACTGAGTCTATTGTTTTGGATCTCAGATGTCAATATATCAGTTTTTGTGTTTTTTTAATATTTTATTATCAATAGTGAGAACTTGTTATTGTGAAATTTTAAATAAGTTAGAATAGAATATAATGTGGAAGAAGGAAGATAGTTTTGATAAAGACTTACAAAAAAATTCATGGATGCATTAGCTAATGAATTAGGTTGTTCATTATAAAAAAGTAATGAACTTTATGTTTGTACATCCTATCCAATATATAGACAAATTATCAATGATTTGAATATTAAAAAACCATATCAATTTTCAAATTCATATATTAATATAAATGCCCACTTATGAAAGCTCCAAAAATTACCATTTCTTAGTAATTAAATAAGAATTAATAATTTCCAATTTTATTCCAGGAAGATGGTTTCTTCTAATACATTACCATGTTCAGAAAGAAAAATTTTGGTCAGTGAATAAGGTGTCAAAAACAAACACTAGCCAGTTAGAAGCTTGATTCTTATACCAATATATTTCTGATTCTGAAACCAATTTATGATACATGTATTTAATAAGAAAATTGGAAATATTGATTATTTATTAAAATACATTAAGAAACATCATTATAAGCCACATGTATCTGAATAATTGTATAAAATTTAAAATCTAGACTGTTTCTACAAGTTAATTAATTGTTTTACAAAAAAATTAACATTATTTTCAAATATAAAAAAAAATAATAATATCATGGGCAGAGTGTATGTGATGCTTACTTTTTCATGTTAAGTATCACAGGACATTCAGAATTAGAAAATTGTAACCATTATCTTTTGAAAATGGACATAGAATTTATGACAAAAAAGGTATTTGATATGTAATTTGGGATATATATCATTTTTTTCAAAAGTTAGCTTATAAAAAATTACTAAAGTATTTAAGTAATGAATTAGTTTTACAGATTTATAACTTGTCAGAAAGTTGGCCTGGATTACAAATTTTATGGTCTTGAAAATATTAACTTGGATAGCAAAGTCACTGGATGGAGACAATGCAACAACTTTTTTTCAAAGATCACCAATTAGAAAAAAAACTAATGAAAGGTTATAAGCACAAGAATCTGTGAACATTATCTCCTAGTGACTATTTACTGAATTAAATCAAGCATAAATGACTGTAAATGCAGATATCTATTTTGAAGAGTGTTCTCATAAGACTAGATTCTAAGACTAATACATATTTTTGTAGACCATGATAGATAATCAATCTCTCAAATAGAAAATGCTGCAAGCTTCAGTAATAAAAGACTTAATGCAATGTTTGAGGATACAGGATCTTATACATAATAATAACTAGCAGTAAAATGTGCTAATAGATCAAAAAATGTTAACATATCTTTGCATGTTGTATAGAAGGTTTAGAAAGTTTCCATTATCTATTTAAATATCAGTTTCAAAAAGAAACGTCCACATTCCTAAGCTTATAATTAGTTTCATGTAATCTCAAATTCTTCAAAACTAAAATAAAATAATTATTTAAGAAAGAATTTTGCAATGAAAAGCAGAATAAATCTTTTTTTCCCCGGTAATATCAAAGTTTTTATCATTTTTATGTTTTGTGAAGATTGTTGTTTTTTATGATAATGTTCAAGTAAATTAGGAGAACTTTCACTCTAATAATTTACCTAATGGATCTCGAATTATGCTATCTTTTCGGTAATTTCTCTAGAATGCCGGATTTATAGTATATCCTACATTTTTAATTTGATAGTTTAAATTGTTATTATATGAAATTTAGTGTTGTAAAATATATAACTAAATGATTTATTATAATATACATTCACAGTTGCTTTTCTATTTTGAAAGTAAAGTTCTTGACAAGTGATTGATTTATAAGACCATTTGTTAATTTCGAATGCATTTATAAAGAAAAAGCAAAACAAATCAATACAGGTCTATAATTTTTGGTCACGTAAGGGTAATTATTGAAACATTCACACGCAATTTTGAATTCCGATTATAAACTTTTTTTTTGCAGTTAATGAAAATACATTAATATATTTTACAGCTACATATATATCTAGCAAATAGAAAATAAATTCATTAATTGAAATATAAATTAAATATCTGTATTTCTAAAACCTTTAAAAATGATATGAATAAAATACTGTTCCCCACATATTATGTTTATCTCCATGATATATATATATTACGAAGCTAAATTTATTATTATATATACGGAATACTGTGCACATAAATCTATATAATGAAACAGAAATATTTTGTCTATTAGAAAATATATTTCTATTCATTACAGATCTTAGTTTTAACCTCGTTTTATAATGTTTTTAGTCATAAATATTTTATCAAATTTGACAAGAACCCGAATTGTACATTTAAATTGATTGACTGATTGATTGATTGATTGATTAATTGATTGATTGATTGATTTTAAATCAACAGAGTTGAAAATATTTATTTATTAATAACATATAATAATATTTAAATAAATGCTATAGACATTTATACAGAAAAAATAGCCTTTATAACTTAAACTTAGATTTTAGTAATGCTCCATATATAAATATCATATTCATAATAATCTTATTTATAATTACGTTCATAATACTAACTTATTGCATTTTGTAGGTCTATAGTTATAAAAACAAATTAAAAATGAAATGCAAAAACAATAATAATCATTAAGAGCTTATAATTGCAAAATCTACTTTTCATATAGCATATAATGTATGTCATAGCTTTCTTTCATTATATAGGTCACTGATAAGTAGATCTTTATTATTTTATTTATCTATCCATTTCACATGCAGTCTCTTTAACTCTTTTGGAATCTAATTTAAGATCTCAGTTGTTAACTTATTATCTTCTCTTCCAACAATATATTTCATTCCAACTTCATTTCATCAATAAACTTTTTTAAATAATGGCATTAGTACCTATTTGTTTTCTCATCTGTGAGATTTATAATAAAGATTCAAAAGATAACAATATGGATGTTCTTCATTTTTTGACCTTTTACTATAACATCTCTTCATATTCTATGAAATCTTTGTATTATATATATAATCTTAGATCTGTAAATAAATTATATTAGAACAAATTTATTAAAAACCCTCTTTTAAAATTAAATTATATCTATTAAAAAACTATCAACAAACTTTATTATTTATAGTTAATTTCACTCAATATGTTTTTCTTTGTATTAACAATTTGGTTAAGATATTATTAATAGTCATTAACTTTTACCAATTAGTTAGTAGCAATTTTTATTTTCTCTAGTTTTAAAAAAATTTGAACATAACTTTAATCTTTTTAATATTTAACTTTAATCCTATTTTTATGCTTTTATCTGTTTGGATTGTTTTTTGCAGTACAGATCAACGTGATATCTTTGTAAAATCATAAAAATTAAAGCAAATTCTATTTATTTTTTGCTATGTTTCTTTCCATTTTAAAATAAATGCTTCTTAAAATATCTTCTATAATGGTTTCTGAAGAGATGAAATTACCTTGTTAATTAACTGACTTTTTAGTATCTTTATGTAGTCTCATAACTACTTATACACTTGACAATTTTTTTTCTAAATAGAGAATTTTTAGTGGCATTGCAACAATCTACAAATCAAAAGTAAAATGTCAATTCATATTTTATAAATATGTAATTTTTTTAAAAACTTGAATGTGATCTAAAATATTATAACCACTTTTGTTTTTGCTTTAGTTGAGATCTAAATTCTTTAATGAAGATTTACACTGACTTTCTGATTAAAAACTGATATATGAATAATTTCTAAAATCTTCTTTCATCTTTTTCTAATCATTAAATATGTTCTTAAATATTTATATCTATTCATATGTTTCTTTTAAAATATCTCAAATAATGTATTATTTCTGGGAATTGTTATATTCTTCATATATTTAACTACATGTTTTATTGACTTATATGATATTTTTAAATTACATTGTAAGAAAATGAACTATTTTGCTTTTTATATTTTTGCTCTATACTTCTTTGCAGATATCTTGTACACATTTTATGATGTTATTTTTTTACTGTTGAAATAATTTTTCTTCCACTACCAATATTTTATTTATATTCTTTAAGATTTTTATTTTTTCTATAGCCTTTCCTTGGCATGATAATATTTAAAAATGATTTGTAGATTCTAAAAATAAATACATAAAAGTGATTTATATACTGTCTTTCTTAATTGATGTTCGCTTCTAGCATTTAAATAATAAATATATTATATTTCATTAATAAATGATCATTTTGTGTAACAAAACTATTAATCATATTAATGACTTGAAATCCCATTTTCTGTTCCTCAAAACACACTTTAAATCTGCTATATTTAGCTTGGAAGCTTCCACATTTGCTTTATCTCTGTTTTCTTTTTTTTAAGTTCATGTAAACAGTTTTTGTTGTTTATTTACTACTTGAAAATTCCACCTGTCTATGTTTTTTACTTAATCTTCATAACCAAAGTTACCTACAAAATATATTTACTAAAAATGTTATAATTTTAATGTTAAAATAATTATTTGGTCTATTTAAAAGAATTCAATCACTTTCATCATAATTTTCAACCATTATCAATCTACTGCAGTTTGAAGGTCTTTCTATGTTCAATTCAGTTTCTTTGATCTTAGCTTTTTTTAACTACATCACTCCAGCACACTTCCTTATTTCATCATTTCATTTCACATGTGATATCTTTCTGGGTCTTTTGTAGACTATTGGAATCCAGTTTAAGATTTCATCTGTCCATCTATTATTTTCTTTTTTAGCAATATGTCCAGCCTAAATCCACTTCACTCTTAATTCTTTCAATGATGTCTGTAACACCGATTTGTTTGCCTATCTATATATTTCATTTTTGATATCTTCTTGCTTGAAGTATGGAGCTGTGTATGTTAATATCTAAAGTGCCCATGTTTCAGATCCATAATTAAGAACTGGTAATACAAAATTTATTTTAAAACTTTATTTTAAAACACATAAGCACATTTCATTTTAATATTAAGCTATTTCTACCAAAAGCACTCTGACTACATTTAATTCTATGATTAATTTCACCATTATGCTTTCATCTGAAATAATAGTCTAAAAAAGGTGCATTTATAATTTGTTAACTTCTTCTAATTCATCATTATCAGTCTTTATTTTCTTCTTATGAGAAGATCCATTAAACATTACATTAGTTTTACTTTCTTACTTTCATTTGACAACACTTGCAACTTTTCTCAAATCTCTGAAGCATTATTTGCAAAACAAATTACATCATCTGAAAAATCTAGATGACTTAAATAATCTCCATTTACATTTACTCTCTTAGCTTCCCATTTTTATCACAAAGTACTTTTTGCAGAAATGCTGTAAAAAAATTTAAGAGATATAAAGTCACCCTGTCATGCACCCTTCTCAATGTTAATTTTTCTAGTCTAATTATGTAATCTAATCATTGCTGTTAAATTTTTATAAATGTTTTTACAACAACATTTTGTATTTATATCTTGATGATCCAATGCTTTAATCTTTGAAGAAATTCTTACAGATTCAAATGCCTTTTTGTAATCTACAAATCCAAAGCATAATGACAATTTATATTTATTGGTCCGTTCTATAACATCTCTCAATACTTGGATATGATTCATTGCATTAAAATCACTATTAAATTCAGATTGTTCTTTTGTTTGGTTAAAATCCACAGTTCACTGCAGATGAATTGTAATTGTCTTCGTAAAAATTTTATATAGAAATGATAAAAGACTGATAGTTTTATAATTTTTTATACTTTATCACCTTTTTTAAATATTAATATTGCATTCTTCTAATCATTTGGTATATATTTATCATTAAAACATTTCATTTTTTAAATCAACTGTCTCTTCCCCTTTTCTTTTAACTTCACTAAGTCCATTAATGTCCCATTCAATACTAGACAATTATTTTGTCTAATTCTAGCAATCTTCATTCACCTAAAAGTGTTATGCAGTTGTAAGTATCTAAATAACAAGTTATCATCAAATGGCAACCTGTGTTCACAATCAGGAGATATTTATCAGCCTTTGTTCTTAGTTGTCACCTGCTGCCTTGGTTGGCCTCCTGGAAATAAGAACCGTGATTTAGTTTTGTCTATCATGATTGTAAATATCTATTAGAAAAAATTTCATTCATGCACACATTCATTCTGACTTCAAGAAAACTCAACTGATATTTCATGTAAGAGCTAAGAAGTCAACTGAGAAAAAGTCCTTGATGTTTATTGATCTTAAACTTAGAGTAAAAAGCCAATAAATTCACCAGACTGGCTTGTGAATGTTGGTGAGCAGCCCATCCATATTTGTATATTATATGAATAATCATATAGTAATATTATCTGCAATGACTTAAAAATATAAAGTAAAGCTTAGGAATTTTCCTAGTCACATTCCTGTAAAATCTCAAAGACGAATAAAAAGATATTTTTCAGCTAACAGCAAACTTCTTTCTGCAGCCAAAAAAATTCCATGCACCTAGATAAAAGTCATTTCCATTTTAGTCATAATGAGAACTTATTGACTTATCATCTAGCATTATTTATACTATCTAATCTTTGCATATATATGTGTGTGTGCCTGTATGTAAAAAAATTAAAATGTCCGTTATAAATCACAATTATAATTACTATATATATATATATATAATAAGAAGGACAAATGTGACTTGAAAGGTAAGAAAATTGATTTGGATTTAACAGATATATGACTTAAAAAGACATTTTGTATGGGTTAATATTTATTTTACATAGATATACAAGGTTAATATTTAATAATGCAGATATCTTGATCATTCTACTTTTTGTTGAATGATATTAAGTTCATACAAAATGTAGATGATATTAAGTGAATTTATTAGTCTTTCATTTTATTTTATTAAGCTTTATTGATTGTAATTATAATATATTAATATAATTCAGAAGTAGTCGTCAAGATTAAATGAAAAATAAAATTTTATCTTATTTGTTCTCCAATAATTCATCTGAAAATGGTTAGTTTTTTTTATCATTTGTCAGATGTATTTCTTCTTTGACCAATCAACATACCTACCATCTATTATAGATCTTAAGTAAATCAGCATAACCTAAGAATGTTTTATAATTATTAATTGGAAATTCATAAATTTCAAATAAATGAAATATAATATGATTATTATGAATTTATTGTTTTGCTTAAATGCATATTAACAAAAGTTATAGTGTTCTACAATTTACGATTTTCATCTACTGCTAATATTGAATAATGATTGCAACTTCAGTTTAAATTTTTTAATATGTACTTTTTTAATATTGTCTTAAAAATTATTGCTCTATTAATAAAGTATATAACTTTGCTTGATTTTTTTATTATTTCATTTAAGCTAAAATTAATTTTTACAACATGGTGTACAACACATTGCCTTATATAGAAAATATATTATTTGCGATACACTAGCAGTTGTGTGAACACATACTTTACATGAAATATAGTATGGGATCTTTATGTAATTAAACATTACTTATTAGTAAACATGCATTTAAAACATATAAAAACATCATGCTACCAATTAGTTTTCAGTAAAAATAATCAAAATTATAATTACAAACATTGATATATATATAAATAAAGTTTGATATCTGTATTTGTTTCACAATATATGTAATATACAAATCAATATATATATATCAAAATACAGTACAATTTATATAAATTATATTTTTTTAGAAGTACTTTCGACTATACACTTTGTAGTCTTTATCAACTATATAACGTTGAATAATCAAAACGAGACAACTCTTAACAATACCCATAGTTCAATTCAGATTTCCCACAATTCTGTTATCTTAACATTTGATGACTGGCGATTCATTAACATTTGACGATTTCTTGAAATCAACATAGCCTCTTTTTTTTTACATTTATTATGACAACGTTCAATTTGAATAATTTTCATATTTTTATAATCAAATTTAAATCCATATTGACAAGATTTATTATGATCAAATATAACAGATGATGAAGGTTTATTTACATCTGTTCCATATTGATTCTCTTTTTGAATTCTATTATATAAAAGCATATGTATATATATCGCATTTTGACTAATATACTGTCATAGCATATAAAAAACTAATTTAGAAAATCATGTTGTAGTTACAGCTTCATTGAAAACTAATCATAATTTAAGCATTTAAACAACTATAATTTTTTAATCATTGAAATATATTTTACTTCTCTTTATTTGCAATGATATAAAGATTTTAAAGTATTTTTTTTTATAGAACTCATGAGACAAGTCATGTTAACTAGTTATGACAAAATATTATTTAATAAGCTTTATTAAAAGCTCATGACATAAGTACACTATGCAGACCAATATAAAAGTAAACATATAATCTTTATTAATATATATATATATATATGTGCTCTGCACACAGATAATGAAGCTATTAGTAAATTGTCAATGAAATTATTAAAATTTTACCGCCAAGCACTTTTGGGACAGTCTACAGTCTCATATTCATGGCGAGTTATTCTGTTAATAATTGTAAAATTATGCAAATTTTATGCAAACTTATGTGCAGATGTTACGTGGACCATTTACGGGATAGGGAATAGCAGGTCTCTCTTCTGTTGATTGCCGATGGGTCAGCCACAATTATGTTTGGCGTCGTTTGTTTCAGAGCAAATGACACTAACTGTGGTAGGTAGAAAAGCGCGTCCAGTGTTTCTCTCATGTTCGACAAAAATCGAATTACCTTCAAACTTTGTTTTGGTTTTATTGTAAAGGTATCGGTGTTGAGCTACTCTGGTGGCAATGTTAGTTTTGGTCTCTCCATAATATGTTGCCATACAATTTCTTTGGGGGCAGGTAATTTTGTACACAACTTGAGGGGTGATTTCAGGTTTTAGCCTGTCTTTGGTATTATTTATTAGTCTATTGGTGTTGGGAGATGAACAGTAAGTGACTTGTGCAAATATGAGGCAGATAAAAGAAAAAATCTCATCAATTATATAACTGATTTAAGGAAAATAAGACACACTTATTCATCCATCAACAGAAAAGTTAACAAATTTTTTTATAAAATAAACCACAATCACAAGAAAGAAAACAAACCAAGAATCTTAATCCCATACGTTTACTCTACAGCTAAAAGCCTTATCAATCAACTATCATGTGACTTTGAAGTCACTTTCCGTTCACCTCCTGACACCAATAGACTAATAAATAATACCAAAGACAGGATCAAACCTGAACTCACCCCTCAAGTTGTGTAC
This sequence comes from Epiperipatus broadwayi, assembly GCA_028023455.1. Classification (NCBI taxonomy): domain Eukaryota; kingdom Metazoa; phylum Onychophora; class Udeonychophora; order Euonychophora; family Peripatidae; genus Epiperipatus; species Epiperipatus broadwayi. The sequence goes on from JAQFVV010012928.1 coordinate 409,200, forward strand.
AAAATTACCTGCCCCCAAAGAAATTGTATGGCAACATATTATGGTGAGACCAAAACTAACATTGCCACCAGAGTAGCTCAATACCAATACCTTTACAATAAAACCAAAACAAAGTTTGAAGGTAATTCGATTTTTGTCAAATGACAGAAACACTGGACACGCTTTTCTGCCTATCACAGCCAGTGTCGTTTGCTATGAAACAAACAACACCAAATATAAAGTTAGGGAAGCTTACTTCATTGCGGCTGACCCATTGGCAATCAACAGAAGAGAGGCCTGCTATTCCCTATCTCGTAAATGGTCCACATAACATCTGCACATAAGTTTGCATAAAATTTGCATAATTTTACAGTTATTAACAGAATAACTCACCATGAATATGGGACTGTAGACTGTCCTGAAAGCGCTTGGTGGTAAAATTTTAATAATTTCTTTGACAATTTACTAATAACTTCATTATCTGTGCGCAGAGCACATATATATATTAATTTATTTAAGCGTTAATGAAGTAAAATCTTAACTATAATCTTTATTGTATTTTTATATTGGTCTATTTCCATCATCTAATATATGTATTGAATGTCTTTATTTAAATATTCCAAATACATTTAGCTGTTAGTAATAGCATATCAAACAGGTTAGTATATGCACAATATTTTGAGAGGTTTAGTCTCCCCTCTTCTTCATATGTTGCTAGCCTGACCAGTGACTGTACTAGCATGAGATTCGAACCTGGGTTCTTAGATTCTTGAGTTTTGAATTTTAAAGTGATGTATAACTAACTGAACTATCCTGTAAAAGGCAACAATCTGTAGTAATTTCATACACTTATCTATGATGTTCCTCCTGATTTCTCCACTTTTTCCTAAGAGCAAAATTGATTAGTGATTTCCATACATTATGTATAGTTACACTAGGTCGGCTTATGGGATTTTTTGCCATTGTCATGTGAGCAGCTGCTTTAAATTTTTTTCTTTGTACCTTTTCTTCTCTATTCAATATTTTTGTATTTTCCCAATTGAACATATGTTCATTGGCTCATAACATACATGTTCAATTGGGAAAATACAAAAATAGTGAATGGAGAAGACAGAGTACAAAGAAAAAAATTTAAAGAAGTTGCAATGGCAAAAAATCTCATAAGCCAACCTAGTGTGACTATACATAATGTATGGCAACCACTAATCAACTTTGCTCTTAGGAAAGAGTGGAGAAACCAGAGGAACCTCATAGATAAGTATATGAAATTACTACAGACTATTGCCACTGGAAAGATGACTCAGATGATTACAGTGGCATTCCCTTAAAATTCAAAACTCAAGAATCTAAGGCTCCACGTTCAAATTCCATGCTAGTACTATCATTGGTCAGGCCACCAACACCTAATGAAAAGGGGAGACTAAACCTCTCAAAACAGTGTGCATATACTAACATGTTTAATGTGTTATTACTAACAGTTGAATGTATTTGAAATATTTAAATAAATTTAAATTTTCCTAAAAACATTCAATACATATATTAGACAATGGAAATAGTCCAATATAAAAATACAACTAGAACATCATCATCCCAACCTTCAAGAAAACATAATCTTTATTATTATTACAATCTTGATTTATGCATAAAAACAAATATAACCAACACAACTATATTCTAGTTGTGGACTAACTTCTAGGAAATATGATATTACAATTTTTATCATAGGAAGGTAAAGAAACGTATATATTTTTTTACATGGAACACATTAATTAAATTTTATGACTATTTGATAACTTCTCAAAATACACAGCTCTCAGCAAAATATAAAAATGAAATGAATATTAACAAAGCACAAATCATAATATTGAAGCACAAATCATTATTAAAGCTTGAGCTGATCTCTTTTTTTGTAACTAATATAATTACTCAATAAGTGTGATTTAAAGCATTATGATTTTCTTTAAATAAGTAAAATTTCATTGCAAAATTTGTCCTGTCAATAAATGATAAAACATACACCTGGTATGACATCAAATACTTAATTTTGAAAATTCTACATTCATCAATCTTAACACTATTTCACATACAAAACACTCATACACAAATACCCTATAATTTTAAATAATAATACAATTCATTATTAAAATGTATTACAATTCTAAATACACATTTAACAACTAATTATATTAAAATTGTAATTAATAATAATGAATTATTTTTGTGTGTTTATTAATGAATAAACTTCTAAATTGATTTTGAACATTATTTAAATATTTGGTTGATTAGTAAAATAAGTACCAGATTAATTTTAGATGTTTGTCTGCTTGCAATAGGCATATGATGTAATTTTCTCCCTTAATTGAGTGATGTTAATAACTCTTTTCTCATCTGCATTGTTAAATTGCATTGACACTGCTATATGTTTTATCTTTATATTTATTCGATCATAAAACTTGAATTTAAAATGAGATTATAAGTGATTTTTGCAGTTGGAAATAGATTTACATTTTAGTTTCCATTATATTCTCTTGATATCACCATTAATATAAATAAGTAATTAAAGTCTGTATTTCTTGAGAGTTCATAAAAGTTTGAATACTGGAAGTGCTAAAACCAAATCAATCTAAGAATCTTACACTCTACAGTCTGACACTTTATTACCACACTAAACTATACCAGATTCATGTCAGTATTTATTAATGGTTAATTTAGAAGACCATAATAATAATTCTAAACATTTCTGAATTTGTATTTGTGAAAAAAATTTCTTGAGTGGTTGTATAGCATTATCTTATGGGAAACTACACTAATAAAGAAAATTAATTTACATATATTTCTTTTGTTTATTTTTTCAAAATTATTAAATAATTTTTTCTAAATAAGTATTTAATTTGCATATTTAGATTTTATTTAAATATAATAGCATTTTAGAAAAAAATTAGTCATCTGCAAATGTACTGACATCAAAATAAACTATATTTTATTAAAAATATTATTTTTGATATTTTTTAGAAACTAAAAGTTAGTTATTAATATTTTGAAAAACATTTTTATTATTTAAAAGTATTTTTTTCTAAAAATTATGTTAAAAATATAGATTTAGAAAAAATGTTCTTTTTTTTCTTAAATATGAGTGAAGATGGGGACAAGCCTAGATAAAGATGATTTGAATGTTTTCTGTTGTAGCATTTATCATTTAAAAAATAAGCTTATTTAGAGCTATTGAAATGCTCTTTATATTACACATTCGTATTTGCAAGCTATGTAAGTCATGTGACATACAACATGATATATATATATATATATTGTAATCTCAAATATATA
>JAQFVV010012929.1:0-29180 GCA_028023455.1 Epiperipatus broadwayi
GATTAGTGAAATAAAATAATAATTGCTTCTTTGTAGTATGTGTCTACTATATAAAAATATTACAAACACCAACTCCCTGGATTAGTGAAATAAAATAATAATTGCTTTCATTATTAAGTCTACTAAATAAAAATATTACAAACACCAAATCCCCGGATTAGTGAAATAAAATAATTATTGCTTCTATTATTATGTATCTACTATATAAAAATATTACAAACACCAAATCCCTGGATTAGTGAAATAAAATAATAATTGCTTCTATTATTATGTATCTACTATATAAAAATATTACAAACACCAAATCCCTGGATTAGTGAAATAAAATAATAATTGCTTCTATTATTATGTTATCTTCTATACAAAAATATTATAAACACCAAATCCGTGGATTAGTGAAATAAAATAATAATTGCTTCAACACCAAATCCCTGGATTAGTGAAATAAATTAATAATTGCTTCTATTATTATGTGTCTACTATATAAAAATATTACATACATCAGAATAAAATGAACCATTAGTTATGGTTATATAATGTGATTACAAATCCCTGGATTAGTGAAATAAAATATTAATTGCTTCCATTATTATGTGTCTAGTATGTAAAAATATTATAAACACCAAATCCCTGGATGAGTGAAATAAAATATTAATTGCTTATATTATTATGTGTCTACTATATAAAAATGTTACAAACACCAGAATAAAATGAATTATTAAATATAGTTCTATAATGTGATTACAAATTCCTGGATTAGTGAAATAAAATATTAATTGCTTCTATTATTATGTGTCTAGTATGTAAAAGTATTACAAACACCAAATGCCTGGATTAGTGAAATAAAATAATAATTGCTTCTATTATTATGTGTCTACTATATAAAATTATTACAAACACCAAATCCCTGGATTAGTGAAATAAAATAATTATCGCTTCTAATATTATGTGTCTACTATATAAAAATATTACATATATCATAATAAAATGAACCATTAGTTATGTTTATATAATGTGATTACAAATCCCTGGATTAGTGAAATAAAATATTAATTGCTTCCATTATTATGTGTCTAGTATGTAAAAATATTATAAACACCAAATCCCTGGATGAGTGAAATAAAATATTAATTGCTTATATTATTATGTGTCTACTATATAAAAATATTACAAACACCAGAATAAAATGAATTATTAAATATAGTTCTATAATGTGATTACAAATTCCTGGATTAGTGAAATAAAATATTAATTGCTTCTATTATTATGTGTCTAGTATGTAAAAGTATTACAAACACCAAATCCCTGGATTAGTGAAATAAAATAATAATTGCTTCTATTATTATGTGTCTACTATATAAAATTATTACAAACACCAAATCCCTGGATTAGTGAAATAAAATAATAATTGCTTCTATTATTATGTGTCTACTATATAAACATCTTACAAACACCAAAACCTTGGATGAGTCAAATGAAATATTAATTGCTTTTATTATTATGTGTCTTCTATATAAAAATATTACACACATTAAATCTTTGGATTACTGAAAAAAAATAATAATTGTTTCTATTATTATGTGTCTACTATATAAAAAATATTACAAACACCAAATCCCTGGATTAGTGAAATAAAATAATTGTTTCTATTATTATGTGTCTACTATTTAAAAATATTACTAACACCAACTCCCTGGATTAGTGAAATAAAATAATAATTGCTTCTATTATTTTGTATCTACTATATAAATATATTACAAACACCAAATCCCTGGATTAGTGAAATAAAATAATAATTGCTTCTATTATTATGTATCTTCTATATAAAAATATTACAAACACCAAATCCCTGGATTAGTGAAATAAAATAATAATTGCTTCTATTATTATGTGTCTACTATATAAAAATATTACAAACACCAAATCCCTGGATTAGTGAAATAAAATAATAATTGCTTCTATTATTATGTATCTACTATATAAAAATATTACAAACACCAAATCCCTGGATTAGTGAAATAAAATAATAATTGCTTCTATTATTATGTGTCTACTATATAAAAATATTACATACATCAGAATAAAATGAACCATTAGTTATGTTTATATAATGTGATTACAAATCCCTGGATTAGTGAAATAAAATATTAATTGCTTCCATTATTATGTGTCTAGTACGTAAAAATATTATAAACACCAAATCCTTGGATGAGTGAAATAAAATATTAAATGCTTATATTATTATGTGTCTACTATATAAAAATATTACAAAACCAGAATAAAATGAATTATTAAATATAGTTCTATAATGTGATTACAAATCCCTGGATTAGTGAAATAAAATAATAATTGCTTCTTTGTAGTATGTGTCTACTATATAAAAATATTACAAACACCAACTCCCTGGATTAGTGAAATAAAATAATAATTGCTTTCATTATTATGTCTACTAAATAAAAATATTACAAACACCAAATCCCCGGATTAGTGAAATAAAATAATTATTGCTTCTATTATTATGTATCTACTATATAAAAATATTACAAACACCAAATCCCTGGATTAGTGAAATAAAATAATAATTGCTTCTATTATTATGTATCTTCTATATAAAAATATTACAAACACCAAATCCCACGATTAGTGAAATAAAATAATAATTGCTTCTATTATTATGTTATCTTCTATACAAAAATATTATAAACACCAAATCCGTGGATTAGTGAAATAAAATAATAATTGCTTCTATTATTATGTGTCTACTATATACAAATATTACAAACACCAAATCCCTGGATTAGTGAAATAAAATAATAATTGCTTCTATTATTATGTGTCTACTATATAAAAATATTACATACATCAGAATAAAATGAACCATTAGTTATGTTTATATAATGTGATTACAAATCCCTGGATTAGTGAAATAAAATATTAATTGCTTCCATTATTATGTGTCTAGTACGTAAAAATATTATAAACACCAAATCCTTGGATGAGTGAAATAAAATATTAAATGCTTATATTATTATGTGTCTACTATATAAAAATATTACAAAACCAGAATAAAATGAATTATTAAATATAGTTCTATAATGTGATTACAAATCCCTGGATTAGTGAAATAAAATAATAATTGCTTCTTTGTAGTATGTGTCTACTATATAAAAATATTACAAACACCAACTCCCTGGATTAGTGAAATAAAATAATAATTGCTTTCATTATTATGTCTACTAAATAAAAATATTACAAACACCAAATCCCCGGATTAGTGAAATAAAATAATTATTGCTTCTATTATTATGTATCTACTATATAAAAATATTACAAACACCAAATCCCTGGATTAGTGAAATAAAATAATAATTGCTTCTATTATTATGTATCTTCTATATAAAAATATTACAAACACCAAATCCCACGATTAGTGAAATAAAATAATAATTGCTTCTATTATTATGTTATCTTCTATACAAAAATATTATAAACACCAAATCCGTGGATTAGTGAAATAAAATAATAATTGCTTCTATTATTATGTGTCTACTATATACAAATATTACAAACACCAAATCCCTGGATTAGTGAAATAAAATAATAATTGCTTCTATTATTATGTGTCTACTATATAAAAATATTACATACATCAGAATAAAATGAACCATTAGTTATGGTTATATAATGTGATTACAAATCCCTGGATTAGTGAAATAAAATATTAATTGCTTCCATTATTATGTGTCTAGTATGTAAAAATATTATAAACACCAAATCCCTGGATGAGTGAAATAAAATATTAATTGCTTATATTATTATGTGTCTACTATATAAAAATGTTACAAACACCAGAATAAAATGAATTATTAAATATAGTTCTATAATGTGATTACAAATTCCTGGATTAGTGAAATAAAATATTAATTGCTTCTATTATTATGTGTCTAGTATGTAAAAGTATTACAAACACCAAATGCCTGGATTAGTGAAATAAAATAATAATTGCTTCTATTATTATGTGTCTACTATATAAAATTATTACAAACACGAAATCCCTGGATAAGTGAAATAAAATATTAATTGCTTCTATTATTATGTCTACTATATAAAAATATTACAAACACCAAATCCCTGGATTAGTGAAATAAAATAATAATTGCTTCTATTATTATGTGTCTACTATATAAAATTATAACAAACCCCACATCCTTGGATTAGTGATATAAAATAATAATTGCTTCTATTATTATGTGTCTACTATATAAACATCTTACAAACACCAAAACCTTGGATGAGTCAAATGAAATATTAATTGCTTTTATTATTATGTGTCTTCTATATAAAAATATTACACACATTAAATCTTTGGATTACTGAAAAAAAAAATAATTGTTTCTATTATTATGTGTCTACTATATAAAAAATATTACAAACACCAAATCCCTGGATTAGTGAAATAAAATAATTGTTTCTATTATTATGTGTCTACTATTTAAAAATATTACTAACACCAACTCCCTGGATTAGTGAAATAAAATAATAATTGCTTCTATTATTATGTATCTTCTATATAAAAATATTATAAACACCAAATCGCTGGATTAGTGAAATAAAATAATAATTGCTTCTATTATTATGTGTCTACTATATAAAAATATTACAAACACCAAATCCCTGGATTAGTGAAATAAAATAATAATTGCTTCTATTATTATGTGTCTACTATATAAAAATATTACAAACACCAAATCCCTGGATTAGTGAAATAAAATAATTGCTTCTATTATTATGTGTCTACTATATAAAAATATTACATTTTGATTTTGTTTTTTATTAAATTGATTAGTGAAAAAATAATGATATGTTCTATTAATAAAAAATGGATATGAAAAATAATTTTATTTGTGTCTTATATATATTTTTTTTTCAAATCCCTGGATTAGTGAAATAAAATAATAATTGCTTCTATTATTATGTGTCTACTATATAAAAATATTACATACATCAAATAAAAGAATTATTATGTTTATATAATTGATTACAAATCCCTGGATTAGTGAAATAAAATATTAATTGCTTCCATTATTATGTGTCTAGTACGTAAAAATATTATAAACACCAAATCCTTGGATGAGTGAAATAAAATATTAAATGCTTATATTATTATGTGTCTACTATATAAAAATATTACAAAACCAGAATAAAATGAATTATTAGTTATGTTTCTATAATGTGATTACAAATCCCTGGATTAGTGAAATAAAATAATAATTGCTTCTATTATTATGTGTCTACTATATAAAAATATTACAAACACCAAATCCCTGGATTAGTGAAATAAAATAATAATTGCTTCTATTATTATGTCTACTATATAAAAATATTACAAACACCAAATCCCTGGATTAGTGAAATAAAATAATAATTGCTTCTATTATTATGTATCTACTATATAAAAATATTACAAACACCAAATCCCTGGATTAGTGAAATAAAATAATAATTGCTTCTATTATTATGTATCTTCTATACAAAAATATTATAAACACCAAATCCATGGATTAGTGAAATAAAATAATAATTGCTTCTATTATTATGTGTCTACTATATACAAATATTACAAACACCAAATCCCTGGATTAGTGAAATAAAATAATAATTGCTTCTATTACTATGTGTCTACTATATAAAAATATTACATACATCAGAATAAAATGAACCATTAGTTATGGTTATATAATGTGATTACAAATCCCTGGATTAGTGAAATAAAATATTAATTGCTTCCATTATTATGTGTCTAGTATGTAAAAATATTATAAACACCAAATCCCTGGATGAGTGAAATAAAATATTAATTGCTTATATTATTATGTGTCTACTATATAAAAATATTACAAACACCAGAATAAAATGAATTATTAAATATAGTTCTATAATGTGATTACAAATCCCTGGATTAGTGAAATAAAATAATAATTGCTTCTATTATTATGTGTCTACTATATAAAATTATAACAAACCCCAAATCCTTGGATTAGTGATATAAAATAATAATTGCTTCTATTATTATGTGTCTACTATATAAACATCTTACAAACACCAAAACCTTGGATGAGTCAAATGAAATATTAATTGCTTTTATTATTATGTGTCTTCTATATAAAAATATTACACACATTAAATCTTTGGATTACTGAAAAAAAAAAATTGTTTCTATTATTATGTGTCTACTATATAAAAAATATTACAAACACCAAATCCCTGGATTAGTGAAATAAAATAATTGTTTCTATTATTATGTGTCTACTATTTAAAAATATTACTAACACCAACTCCCTGGATTAGTGAAATAAAATAATAATTGCTTCTATTGTTATGTATCTTCTATATAAAAATATTATAAACACCAAATCGCTGGATTAGTGAAATAAAATAATAATTGCTTCTATTATTATGTGTCTACTATATACAAATATTACAAACACCAAATCCTTGGATTAGTGAAATAAAATAATAATTGCTTCTATTATTATGTATCTACTATATAAAAATATTACAAACACCAAATCCCTGGATTAGTGAAATAAAATAATAATTGCTTCTATTATTATGTGTCTACTATATAAAAATATTACATACATCAGAATAAAATGAACCATTAGTTATGTTTATATAATGTGATTACAAATCCCTGGATTAGTGAAATAAAATATTAATTGCTATTATGTGTCTAGTACGTAAAAATATTATAAACACCAAATCCTTGGATCAGTGAAATAAAATATTAAATGCTTATATTATTATGTGTCTACTATATAAAAATATTACAAAACCAGAATAAAATGAATTATTAAATATAGTTCTATAATGTGATTACAAATCCCTGGATTAGTGAAATAAAATAATAATTGCTTCTTTGTAGTATGTGTCTACTATATAAAAATATTACAAACACCAACTCCCTGGATTAGTGAAATAAAATAATAATTGCTTTCATTATTATGTCTACTAAATAAAAATATTACAAACACCAAATCCCCGGATTAGTGAAATAAAATAATTATTGCTTCTATTATTATGTATCTACTATATAAAAATATTACAAACACCAAATCCCTGGATTAGTGAAATAAAATAATAATTGCTTCTATTATTATGTATCTTCTATATAAAAATATTACAAACACCAAATCCCACGATTAGTGAAATAAAATAATAATTGCTTCTATTATTATGTTATCTTCTATACAAAAATATTATAAACACCAAATCCCTGGATTAGTGAAATAAAATAATAATTGCTTCTATTATTATGTGTCTACTATATAAAAATATTACATACATCAGAATAGAAATATATGTTATATAATGATTACAAACCCTGATTAGTGAAAAAAAATAATTGCTCCATTATATGTGTCTATAGTAAAAATATTATAAACACAAATCCTTGGATGAGTGAAATAAAATATTAATTGCTTATATTATTATGTGTCTACTATATAAAAATATTACAAAACCAGAATAAAATGAATATTAATATGTTCTATAATGTGATTACAAATCCCTGGATTAGTGAAATAAAATAATAATGCTACCATATAAAAATAAAATCTATATAAAAAATATAATTGCTTTTTTTATAAAAATATTAAAAACAAATCGATTATAAATAAAATAAAATTGCTTCTATTATTATGTATCTACTATATAAAAATATTAAAACACAAATCTGGATTAGTGAAATAAAATAATAATTGCTTCTATTATTATGTATCTTCTATAAAAAATATTATAAACAATCCTGGATTAGTGAAATAAAATAATAATTGCTTCTATTATTATGTGTCTACTATATACAAATATTACAAACACCAAATCCCTGGATTAGTGAAATAAAATAATAATTGCTTCTATTATTATGTGTCTACTATATAAAAATATTACATACATCAGAATAAAATGAACCATTAGTTATGGTTATATAATGTGATTACAAATCCCTGGATTAGTGAAATAAAATATTAATTGCTTCCATTATTATGTGTCTAGTATGTAAAAATATTATAAACACCAAATTCCTGGATTAGTGAAATAAAATATTAATTGCTTATATTATTATGTGTCTACTATATAAAAATGTTACAAACACCAGAATAAAATGAATTATTAAATATAGTTCTATAATGTGATTACAAATTCCTGGATTAGTGAAATAAAATATTAATTGCTTCTATTATTATGTGTCTAGTATGTAAAAGTATTACAAACACCAAATGCCTGGATTAGTGAAATAAAATAATAATTGCTTCTATTATTATGTGTCTACTATATAAAAATATTACAAACACCAAATCCCTGGATTAGTGAAATAAAATAATAATTGCTTCTATTATTATGTGTCTACTATATAAAAATATTACAAACACCAAATCCCTGGATTAGTGAAATAAAATAATAATTGCTTCTATTATTATGTGTCTACTATATAAAAATATTACATACATCAGAATAAAATGAACCATTAGTTATGGTTATATAATGTGATTACAAATCCCTGGATTAGTGAAATAAAATATTAATTGCTTCCATTATTATGTGTTTAGTGTGTAAAAATAGTATAAACACCAAATCCCTGGATGAGTGAAATAAAATATTAATTGCTTATATTATTATGTGTCTACTATATAAAAATATTACAAACACCAGAATAAAATGAATTATTAAATATAGTTCTATAATGTGATTACAAATCCCTGGATTAGTGAAATAAAATAATAATTGCTTCTATTATTATGTGTCTACTATATAAAATTATAACAAACCCCAAATCCTTGGATTAGTGATATAAAATAATAATTGCTTCTATTATTATGTGTCTACTATATAAACATCTTACAAACACCAAAACCTTGGATGAGTCAAATGAAATATTAATTGCTTTTATTATTATGTGTCTTCTATATAAAAATATTACACACATTAAATCTTTGGATTACTGAAAAAAAAATAATTGTTTCTATTATTATGTGTCTACTATATAAAAAATATTACAAACACCAAATCCCTGGATTAGTGAAATAAAATAATTGTTTCTATTATTATGTGTCTACTATTTAAAAATATTACTAACACCAACTCCCTGGATTAGTGAAATAAAATAATAATTGCTTCTATTGTTATGTATCTTCTATATAAAAATATTATAAACACCAAATCGCTGGATTAGTGAAATAAAATAATAATTGCTTCTATTATTATGTGTCTACTATATACAAATATTACAAACACCAAATCCTTGGATTAGTGAAATAAAATAATAATTGCTTCTATTATTATGTATCTACTATATAAAAATATTACAAACACCAAATCCCTGGATTAGTGAAATAAAATAATAATTGCTTCTATTATTATGTGTCTACTATATAAAAATATTACATACATCAGAATAAAATGAACCATTAGTTATGTTTATATAATGTGATTACAAATCCCTGGATTAGTGAAATAAAATATTAATTGCATTATTATGTGTCTAGTACGTAAAAATATTATAAACACCAAATCCTTGGATCAGTGAAATAAAATATTAAATGCTTATATTATTATGTGTCTACTATATAAAAATATTACAAAACCAGAATAAAATGAATTATTAAATATAGTTCTATAATGTGATTACAAATCCCTGGATTAGTGAAATAAAATAATAATTGCTTCTTTGTAGTATGTGTCTACTATATAAAAATATTACAAACACCAACTCCCTGGATTAGTGAAATAAAATAATAATTGCTTTCATTATTATGTCTACTAAATAAAAATATTACAAACACCAAATCCCCGGATTAGTGAAATAAAATAATTATTGCTTCTATTATTATGTATCTACTATATAAAAATATTACAAACACCAAATCCCTGGATTAGTGAAATAAAATAATAATTGCTTCTATTATTATGTATCTTCTATATAAAAATATTACAAACACCAAATCCCACGATTAGTGAAATAAAATAATAATTGCTTCTATTATTATGTATCTACTATATAAAAATATTACAAACACCAAATCCCTGGATTAGTGAAATAAAATAATAATTGCTTCTATTATTATGTGTCTACTATATAAAAATATTACATACATCAGAATAAAATGAACCATTAGTTATGGTTATATAATGTGATTACAAATCCCTGGATTAGTGAAATAAAATATTAATTGCCTTATTATGTGTCTATTAATATTATAAAAATCTATATGAAATAAAATATTAATTGTTATATTATTATGTGTCTACTATATAAAAATATTACAAAAAGAATAAAAGAATTATTAAATATAGTTCTATAATGTGATTACAAATCCCTGGATTAGTGAAATAAAATAATAATTGCCTTTTATATGTGTCTACTTATAAAAATATTAAAAAATAATAAAATTTAAAAAATTAAAAAAATGATTATAAATAAAATAATAATTCTTTATTATTATGTATCTACTATATAAAAATATTAAAAACCAAATCCCTGATTAGTGAAATAAAATAATAATGCTTCTATTATTATGTATCTTCTATATAAAAATATTATAAAAAAATCTGGATTAGTGAAATAAAATAATAATTGCTTCTATTATTATGTGTCTACTATATAAAAATATTACAAAACCAAATCCCTGGATTAGTGAAATAAAATAATAATTGCTTCTATTATTATGTGTCTACTATATAAAAATATTAATAATTTTTTTAAATCCTGGATTAGTGAAATAAAATATTAATTGCTTCATTATTATTGTTTATATAAAAATTTAAATTATTAATATATAATATAACATTATTATGTTCTAGTATGTAAAAATATTATAAAACAAATCCTGGATTAGTGAAATAAAATAATAATTGCTTCTATTATTATGTGTCTACTATATAAAATTATTACAAACAAAATCCCTGGATAAGTAAATAAAATATTAATTGCTTCTATTATTATGTCTACTATATAAAAATATTACAAACACCAAATCCCTGGATTAGTGAAATAAAATAATAATTGCTTCTATTATTATGTGTCTACTATATAAAATTATAACAAACCCCACATCTTTGGATTAGTGATATAAAATAATAATTGCTTCTATTATTATGTGTCTACTATATAAACATCTTAAAAACACCAAAACCTTGGATGAGTCAAATGAAATATTAATTGCTTTTATTATTATGTGTCTTCTATATAAAAATATTACACACATTAAATCTTTGGATTACTGAAAAAAAATAATAATTGTTTCTATTATTATGTGTCTACTATATAAAAAATATTACAAACACCAAATCCCTGGATTAGTGAAATAAAATAATTGTTTCTATTATTATGTGTCTACTATTTAAAAATATTACTAACACCATCGGAAGAGCACACGTGAAGTAAAATAATAATTTGGAGTATCAATATATTACAAACACCAAATCCCTGGATTAGTGAAATAAAATAATAATTGCTTCTATTATTATGTATCTTCTATATAAAAATATTATAAACACCAAATCGCTGGATTAGTGAAATAAAATAATAATTGCTTCTATTATTATGTGTCTACTATATATAAATATTACAAACACCAAATCCTTGGATTAGTGAAATAAAATAATAATTGCTTCTATTATTATGTATCTACTATATAAAAATATTACAAACACCAAATCCCTGGATTAGTGAAATAAAATAATAATTGCTTCTATTATTATGTGTCTACTATATAAAAATATTACATACATCAGAATAAAATGAACCATTAGTTATGTTTATATAATGTGATTACAAATCCCTGGATTAGTGAAATAAAATATTAATTGCTTCCATTATTATGTGTCTAGTACGTAAAAATATTATAAACACCAAATCCTTGGATGAGTGAAATAAAATATTAAATGCTTATATTATTATGTGTCTACTATATAAAAATATTACAAAACCAGAATAAAATGAATTATTAAATATAGTTCTATAATGTGATTACAAATCCCTGGATTAGTGAAATAAAATAATAATTGCTTCTTTGTAGTATGTGTCTACTATATAAAAATATTACAAACACCAACTCCCTGGATTAGTGAAATAAAATAATAATTGCTTTCATTATTATGTCTACTAAATAAAAATATTACAAACACCAAATCCCCGGATTAGTGAAATAAAATAATTATTGCTTCTATTATTATGTATCTACTATATAAAAATATTACAAACACCAAATCCCTGGATTAGTGAAATAAAATAATAATTGCTTCTATTATTATGTATCTTCTATACAAAAATATTATAAACACCAAATCCGTGGATTAGTGAAATAAAATAATAATTGCTTCTATTATTATGTGTCTACTATATACAAATATTACAAACACCAAATCCCTGGATTAGTGAAATAAAATAATAATTGCTTCTATTATTATGTTCTACTATATAAAATATATAAACCTGATTATGAAATAAAATATTAATTGTTTATTTTTTATATATAAAAATTTAAAAATTTTTTTTTATATTATAAATAAAAATACCATTATATGTGTCTAGTATGTAAATATTAAAAATCCTGGATTAGTGAATAAAATAATAATTGCTTCTATTATTATGTGTCTACTATATAAAAATATTACAAAAAAATCCCTATAATGAAATAAAATATAATTATATAGTTATATATAAATATTACAAATCCCTGATTAGTGAAATAAAATAATAATTGCTCTATTATTATGTGTCTACTATATAAAATATAAAAAAAATCCTTGATTAGTGATATAAAATAATAATGCTTCTATTATTATGTGTCTACTATATAAAATCTTACAAAAAACTTGATTCAAATAAAATAATGCTTTATTTTATTCTATATTTATTAAATTTTGTTCTTCTTTTTTTTTCTATTTATTAAAACCCTGGATTAGTGAAATAAAATAATTGTTTCTATTATTAGTGTCTACTATTTAAAAATATTATAACACCAACTCCTGGATTAGTAAATAAAATAATAATGTTTTTTTTTGTATCTCTATATAAATATATTAAAAAAATTGGATTAGTAAATAAAATAATAATTGCTCTATTATTATGTATCTTCTATTAAAAATAATGTGATTACAAATCCCTGGATTAGTGAAATAAAATAATAATTGCTTCTATTATTATGTGTCTACTATATAAAAATATTACAAACACCAAATCCCTGGATTAGTGAAATAAAATAATAATTGCTTCTATTATTATGTGTCTACTATATAAAAATATTACAAACACAAATTCATTATGAAATAAAATAATATCTATTTTTTTTATAAAAAATATTATAAAAAAATCCTATTATGAAATAAAATAAAAGATAAATGCTTCAACACCAAATCCCTGGATTAGTGAAATAAATTAATAATTGCTTCTATTATTATGTGTCTACTATATAAAAATATTACATACATCAGAATAAAATGAACCATTAGTTATGGTTATATAATGTGATTACAAATCCCTGGATTAGTGAAATAAAATATTAATTGCTTCCATTATTATGTGTCTAGTATGTAAAAATATTATAAACACCAAATCCCTGGATGAGTGAAATAAAATATTAATTGCTTATATTATTATGTGTCTACTATATAAAAATGTTACAAACACCAGAATAAAATGAATTATTAAATATAGTTCTATAATGTGATTACAAATCCTGGATTAGTGAAATAAAAATTAATTGCCTTATATTCTACTATGTAAAATTTAAAAACAAATCCTGATTAGTGAAATAAAATAATAATTGCTCTATTATTATGTGTCTACTATATAAAATATTACAAAACAAACCCTGATAAGTGAAATAAAATATAATTGCCTATATTATGTCTACTATATAAAATATTAAAACAAATCCCTGGATTAGTGAAATAAAATAATAATTGCTTCTATTATTATGTGTCTACTATATAAAATTATAACAAACCCCAAATCCTTGGATTAGTGATATAAAATAATAATTGCTTCTATTATTATGTGTCTACTATATAAACATCTTACAAACACCAAAACCTTGGATGAGTCAAATGAAATATTAATTGCTTTTATTATTATGTGTCTTCTATATAAAAATATTACACACATTAAATCTTTGGATTACTGAAAAAAAAAAATAATTGTTTCTATTATTATGTGTCTACTATATAAAAAATATTACAAACACCAAATCCCTGGATTAGTGAAATAAAATAATTGTTTCTATTATTATGTGTCTACTATTTAAAAATATTACTAACACCAACTCCCTGGATTAGTGAAATAAAATAATAATTGCTTCTATTATTATGTATCTTCTATATAAAAATATTACAAACACCAAATCCCTGGATTAGTGAAATAAAATAATAATTGCTTCTATTATTATGTGTCTACTATATAAAAATATTACAAACACCAAATCCTTGGATTAGTGAAATAAAATAATAATTGCTTCTATTATTATGTATCTACTATATAAAAATATTACAAACACCAAATCCCTGGATTAGTGAAATAAAATTGCTTATATTATCCATATAAAAAATATTAAATAAAATTTAATTAAACCTGGATTAGTGAAATAAAATAATAATTGCTTCTATTATTATGTGTCTACTATATAAAAATATTACATACATCAAATATTTTTTTTTATTACAAATCCCTGGATTAGTGAAATAAAATATTAATTGCTTCATTATTATGTGTCTAGTACGTAAAAATATTATAAACACCAAATCCTTGGATGAGTGAAATAAAATATTAAATGCTTATATTATTATGTGTCTACTATATAAAAATATTACAAAATAAAATTTTTTTTATTCAAATCCCTGGATTAGTGAAATAAAATAATAATTGCTTCTTTGTAGTATGTGTCTACTATATAAAAATATTACAAACACCAAATCCCTGGATTAGTGAAATAAAATAATAATTGCTTTCATTATTATGTCTACTATATAAAAATATTACAAACACCAAATCCCTGGATTAGTGAAATAAAATAATAATTGCTTCTATTATTATGTGTCTACTATATAAAAATATTACAAACACCAAATCCCTGGATTAGTGAAATAAAATAATAATTGCTTCTATTATTATGTGTCTACTATATAAAAATATTATAAACACCAAATCCATGGATTAGTGAAATAAAATAATAATTGCTTCTATTATTATGTGTCTACTATATACAAATATTACAAACACCAAATCCCTGGATTAGTGAAATAAAATAATAATTGCTTCTATTATTATGTGTCTACTATATAAAAATATTACATACATCAGAATAAAATGAACCATTAGTTATGGTTATATAATGTGATTACAAATCCCTGGATTAGTGAAATAAAATATTAATTGCTTCCATTATTATGTGTCTAGTATGTAAAAATATTATAAACACCAAATCCCTGGATGAGTGAAATAAAATATTAATTGCTTATATTATTATGTGTCTACAATATAAAAATATTACAAACACCAGAATAAAATAATTATTAAATATAGTTCTATAATGTGATTACAAATCCCTGGATTAGTGAAATAAAATAATAATTGCTTCTATTATTATGTGTCTACTATATAAAATTATAACAAACCCCAAATCCTTGGATTAGTGATATAAAATAATAATTGCTTCTATTATTATGTGTCTACTATATAAACATCTTACAAACACCAAAACCTTGGATGAGTCAAATGAAATATTAATTGCTTTTATTATTATGTGTCTTCTATATAAAAATATTACACACATTAAATCTTTGGATTACTGAAAAAAAAAATAATTGTTTCTATTATTATGTGTCTACTATATAAAAAATATTACAAACACCAAATCCCTGGATTAGTGAAATAAAATAATTGTTTCTATTATTATGTGTCTACTATTTAAAAATATTACTAACACCAACTCCCTGGATTAGTGAAATAAAATAATAATTGCTTCTATTATTATGTATCTTCTATATAAAAATATTATAAACACCAAATCGCTGGATTAGTGAAATAAAATAATAATTGCTTCTATTATTATGTGTCTACTATATAAAAATATTACAAACACCAAATCCCTGGATTAGTGAAATAAAATAATAATTGCTTCTATTATTATGTGTCTACTATATAAAAATATTACAAACACCAAATCCCTGGATTAGTGAAATAAAATAATAATTGCTTCTATTATTATGTGTCTACTATATAAAAATATTACATACATCAGAATAAAATGAACCATTAGTTATGTTTATATAATGTGATTACAAATCCCTGGATTAGTGAAATAAAATATTAATTGCTTCCATTATTATGTGTCTAGTACGTAAAAATATTATAAACACCAAATCCTTGGATCAGTGAAATAAAATATTAAATGCTTATATTATTATGTGTCTACTATATAAAAATATTACAAAACCAGAATAAAATGAATTATTAAATATAGTTCTATAATGTGATTACAAATCCCTGGATTAGTGAAATAAAATAATAATTGCTTCTTTGTAGTATGTGTCTACTATATAAAAATATTACAAACACCAACTCCCTGGATTAGTGAAATAAAATAATAATTGCTTTCATTATTATGTCTACTAAATAAAAATATTACAAACACCAAATCCCTGGATTAGTGAAATAAAATAATAATTGCTTCTATTATTATGTGTCTACTATATAAAAATATTACAAACACCAAATCCCTGGATTAGTGAAATAAAATAATAATTGCTTCTATTATTATGTATCTTCTATATAAAAATATTACAAACACCAAATCCCACGATTAGTGAAATAAAATAATAATTGCTTCTATTATTATGTTATCTTCTATATAAAAATATTATAAACACCAAATCCATGGATTAGTGAAATAAAATAATAATTGCTTCTATTATTATGTGTCTACTATATAAAAATATTACATACATCAGAATAAAATGAACCTAGTTATGTTATATAAGTGATTACAAATCCCTGGATTAGTGAAATAAAATATTAATTGCCCATATTATGTGTCTAGTAGTAAAAATATTATAAAACAAATCCTTGATAGTGAAATAAAATATTAATTGCTATATTATTATGTGTCTACTATATAAAAATATTACAAAAAGATAAAAATTTTAAATATAGTTTATAAGTGATTACAAATCCCTGGATTAGTGAAATAAAAAATAATTCTCTTTATATGTGTCTACATTAAAAAATTAAAAACAAATCCTGGATTAGTGAAATAAAATAATAATTGCTTTCATTATTATGTCTACTATATAAAAATATTACAAACACCAAATCCCTGGATTAGTGAAATAAAATAATTATTGCTTCTATTATTATGTATCTACTATATAAAAATATTACAAACACCAAATCCCTGGATTAGTGAAATAAAATAATAATTGCTTCTATTATTATGTATCTTCTATACAAAAATATTATAAACACCAAATCCGTGGATTAGTGAAATAAAATAATAATTGCTTCTATTATTATGTGTCTACTATATAAAAATATTACAAACACCAAATCCCTGGATTAGTGAAATAAAATAATAATTGCTTCTATTATTATGTGTCTACTATATAAAAATATTACATACATCAGAATAAAATGAACCATTAGTTATGGTTATATAATGTGATTACAAATCCCTGGATTAGTGAAATAAAATATTAATTGCTTCCATTATTATGTGTCTAGTATGTAAAAATATTATAAACACCAAATCCCTGGATGAGTGAAATAAAATATTAATTGCTTATATTATTATGTGTCTACTATATAAAAATGTTACAAACACCAGAATAAAATGAATTATTAAATATAGTTCTATAATGTGATTACAAATTCCTGGATTAGTGAAATAAAATATTAATTGCTTCTATTATTATGTGTCTACTATATAAATATATTACAAACACCAAATCCCTGGATTAGTGAAATAAAATAATAATTGCTTCTATTATTATGTGTCTACTATATAAAATTATTACAAACACCAAATCCCTGGATTAGTGAAATAAAATAATAATTGCTTCTATTATTATGTGTCTACTATATAAAAATATTACAAACACCAAATCCCTGGATTAGTGAAATAAAATAATAATTGCTTCTATTATTATGTGTCTACTATATAAAAATATTACATACATCATAATAAAATGAACCATTAGTTATGGTTATATAATGTGATTACAAATCCCTGGATTAGTGAAATAAAATATTAATTGCTTCCATTATTATGTGTTTAGTGTGTAAAAATAGTATAAACACCAAATCCCTGGATGAGTGAAATAAAATATTAATTGCTTATATTATTATGTGTCTACTATATTAAAATATTACAAACACCAGAATAAAATGAATTATTAAATATAGTTCTATAATGTGATTACAAATCCCTGGATTAGTGAAATAAAATAATAATTGCTTCTATTATTATGTGTCTACTATATAAAATTATAACAAACCCCAAATCCTTGGATTAGTGATATAAAATAATAATTGCTTCTATTATTATGTGTCTACTATATAAACATCTTACAAACACCAAAACCTTGGATGAGTCAAATGAAATATTAATTGCTTTTATTATTATGTGTCTTCTATATAAAAATATTACACACATTAAATCTTTGGATTACTGAAAAAAAAAAATAATTGTTTCTATTATTATGTGTCTACTATATAAAAAATATTACAAACACCAAATCCCTGGATTAGTGAAATAAAATAATTGTTTCTATTATTATGTGTCTACTATTTAAAAATATTACTAACACCAACTCCCTGGATTAGTGAAATAAAATAATAATTGCTTCTATTGTTATGTATCTTCTATATAAAAATATTATAAACACCAAATCGCTGGATTAGTGAAATAAAATAATAATTGCTTCTATTATTATGTGTCTACTATATACAAATATTACAAACACCAAATCCTTGGATTAGTGAAATAAAATAATAATTGCTTCTATTATTATGTATCTACTATATAAAAATATTACAAACACCAAATCCCTGGATTAGTGAAATAAAATAATAATTGCTTCTATTATTATGTGTCTACTATATAAAAATATTACATACATCAGAATAAAATGAACCATTAGTTATGTTTATATAATGTGATTACAAATCCCTGGATTAGTGAAATAAAATATTAATTGCTTCCATTATTATGTGTCTAGTACGTAAAAATATTATAAACACCAAATCCTTGGATCAGTGAAATAAAATATTAAATGCTTATATTATTATGTGTCTACTATATAAAAATATTACAAAACCAGAATAAAATGAATTATTAAATATAGTTCTATAATGTGATTACAAATCCCTGGATTAGTGAAATAAAATAAGAATTGCTTCTTTGTAGTATGTGTCTACTATATAAAAATATTACAAACACCAACTCCCTGGATTAGTGAAATAAAATAATAATTGCTTTCATTATTATGTCTACTAAATAAAAATATTACAAACACCAAATCCCCGGATTAGTGAAATAAAATAATTATTGCTTCTATTATTATGTATCTACTATATAAAAATATTACAAACACCAAATCCCTGGATTAGTGAAATAAAATAATAATTGCTTCTATTATTATGTATCTTCTATATAAAAATATTACAAACACCAAATCCCACGATTAGTGAAATAAAATAAGAATTGCTTCTATTATTATGTATCTTCTATACAAAAATATTATAAACACCAAATCCGTGGATTAGTGAAATAAAATAATAATTGCTTCTATTATTATGTGTCTACTATATAAAAATATTACATACATCAGATAAAATGAACCTAGTATGTTATATAGTGATTACAAATCCCTGGATTAGTGAAATAAAATATTAATTGCTTCCATTATTATGTGTCTAGTAGTAAAAATATTATAAACACAAAATCCTTGGATAGTGAAATAAAATATTAATTGCTTATATTATTATGTGTCTACTATATAAAAATATTACAAAACAGAATAAAATAATTATTAAATATAGTTCTATAATGTGATTACAAATCCTGATTAGTGAAATAAATAATAATTCTTATATGTTCTACTATTAAAATATTAAAAAATCTGATAGTAATAATATTTTAATAATTTAAAATTATGAAAAAATATTGCTCTATTATTATGTATCTATATATAAAAATATTAAAACAAATCCTGATTATGAAATAAAATAATAATTGCTCTATTATTATGTTCTTCTATAAAAAATATTATAAAACAATCTGGATTAGTGAAATAAAATAATAATTGCTATTATTATGTTCTACTATATAAAAATATTAAAACACCAAATCCCTGATTAGTGAAATAAAATAATATGTCTTTAAAACCTGATTAGTAAATAAAATATTAATTGTATTATTAGTGTTACTATATAAAAATTTAAGAATAAAATAATATAATATTCTATATATTAAACCTGATTAGTGAAATAAAATATTAATTGCTTCTATTATTATGTGTCTAGTATGTAAAAGTATTACAAACACCAAATGCCTGGATTAGTGAAATAAAATAATAATTGCTTCTATTATTATGTGTCTACTATATAAAATTATTACAAACACGAAATCCCTGGATAAGTGAAATAAAATATTAATTGCTTCTATTATTATGTCTACTATATAAAAATATTACAAACACCAAATCCCTGGATTAGTGAAATAAAATAATAATTGCTTCTATTATTATGTGTCTACTATATAAAATTATAACAAACCCCACATCCTTGGATTAGTGATATAAAATAATAATTGCTTCTATTATTATGTGTCTACTATATAAACATCTTACAAACACCAAAACCTTGGATGAGTCAAATGAAATATTAATTGCTTTTATTATTATGTGTCTTCTATATAAAAATATTACACACATTAAATCTTTGGATTACTGAAAAAAAAAAATAATTGTTTCTATTATTATGTGTCTACTATATAAAAAATATTACAAACACCAAATCCCTGGATTAGTGAAATAAAATAATTGTTTCTATTATTATGTGTCTACTATTTAAAAATATTACTAACACCAACTCCCTGGATTAGTGATAGTTCTATATAAATATATTACAAACACCAAATCCCTGGATTAGTGAAATAAAATAATAATTGCTTCTATTATTATGTATCTTCTATATAAAAATATTATAAACACCAAATCGCTGGATTAGTGAAATAAAATAATAATTGCTTCTATTATTATGTGTCTACTATATATAAATATTACAAACACCAAATCCTTGGATTAGTGAAATAAAATAATAATTGCTTCTATTATTATGTATCTACTATATAAATTAACAAATCCTGGATTAGTATCTCTATATAATATTTTTAATTATATTGTACTATTATGATCTTTTTCTATTAATTAAACCTGATATAAATATTTTTTTTTTAATTTTTTCAAATCCTGATTAGTGAAATAAAATAATAATTGCTTCTATTATTATGTGTCTACTATATAAAAATATTACATACTAATATTTTTATTCTGTTTACAAACTGATATGAATAAATTATGCTATATATTATGTCTCTATATAATTCATTCAAATCCTGATTAGTGAAATAAAAAATAATTGCTTCTTTGTATTTGTCTACTATTAAAATATTACAATTACCAAATCCCTGGATTAGTGAAATAAAATAATAATTGCTTTCATTATTATGTCTACTATATAAAAATATTACAAACACCAAATCCCTGGATTAGTGAAATAAAATAATAATTGCTTCTATTATTATGTATCTACTATATAAAAATATTACAAACACCAAATCCCTGGATTAGTGAAATAAAATAATAATTGCTTCTATTATTATGTATCTTCTATACAAAAATATTATAAACACCAAATCCATGGATTAGTGAAATAAAATAATAATTGCTTCTATTATTATGTGTCTACTATATACAAATATTACAAACACCAAATCCCTGGATTAGTGAAATAAAATAATAATTGCTTCTATTATTATGTGTCTACTATATAAAAATATTACATACATCAGAATAAAATGAACCATTAGTTATGGTTATATAATGTGATTACAAATCCCTGGATTAGTGAAATAAAATATTAATTGCTTCCATTATTATGTGTCTAGTATGTAAAAATATTATAAACACCAAATCCCTGGATGAGTGAAATAAAATATTAATTGCTTATATTATTATGTGTCTACTATATAAAAATATTACAAACACCAGAATAAAATGAATTATTAAATATAGTTCTATAATGTGATTACAAATCCCTGGATTAGTGAAATAAAATAATAATTGCTTCTATTATTATGTGTCTACTATATAAAATTATAACAAACCCCAAATCCTTGGATTAGTGAAATAAAATAATAATTGCTTCTATTATTATGTATCTTCTATATAAAAATATTACAAACACCAAAACCTTGGATGAGTCAATGAAATATTAATTGCTTTATATTATGCTTCTATATAAAAATATTAACATTAAATCTTTGGACTACTGAAAAAAAAATAATTGTTTCTATTATTATGTGTCTACTATATAAAAAATATTACAAACACCAAATCCCTGGATTAGTGAAATAAAATAATTGTTTCTATTATTATGTGTCTACTATTTAAAAATATTACTAACACCAACTCCCTGGATTAGTGAAATAAAATAATAATTGCTTCTATTATTATGTATCTTCTATATAAAAATATTATAAACACCAAATCGCTGGATTAGTGAAATAAAATAATAATTGCTTCTATTATTATGTGTCTACTATATATAAATATTACAAACACCAAATCCTTGGATTAGTGAAATAAAATAATAATTGCTTCTATTATTATGTGTCTACTATATAAAAATATTACATACATCAAAATAAAATGAACCATTAGTTATGTGATTACAAATCCCTGGATTAGTGAAATAATATATTAATTGCTATTATGTGTCTAGTACGTAAAAATATTATAAACACCAAATCCTTGGATCAGTGAAATAAAATATTAAATGCTTATATTATTATGTGTCTACTATATAAAAATATTACAAAACCAGAATAAAATGAATTATTAAATATAGTTCTATAATGTGATTACAAATCCCTGGATTAGTGAAATAAAATAAGAATTGCTTCTTTGTAGTATGTGTCTACTATATAAAAATATTACAAACACCAACTCCCTGGATTAGTGAAATAAAATAATAATTGCTTTCATTATTATGTCTACTAAATAAAAATATTACAAACAAATCCCTGGATTAGTGAAATAAAATAATAATTGCTTCTATTATTATGTGTCTACTATATAAAAATATTACAAACACCAAATCCCTGGATTAGTGAAATAAAATAATAATTGCTTCTATTATTATGTATCTACTATATAAAAATATTACAAACACCAAATCCCACGATTAGTGAAATAAAATAATAATTGCTTCTATTATTATGTTATCTTCTATACAAAAATATTATAAACACCAAATCCCTGGATTAGTGAAATAAAATAATAATTGCTTCTATTATTATGTGTCTACTATATAAAAATATTACATACATCAGAATAAAATGAACCATTAGTTATGGTTATATAATGTGATTACAAATCCCTGGATTAGTGAAATAAAATATTAATTGATATTAGTGTCTAGTGTAAAAATATTATAAAACCAAATCCTTGGATGAGTGAAATAAAATATTAATTGCTTATATTATTATGTGTCTACTATATAAAAATATTACAAAAAGAATAAAATGAATTATTAAATATAGTTCTATAATGTGATTACAAATCCCTGGATTAGTGAAATAAAATAATGCTATATTTTCATTAATATTATTAAAAATATTGTTATTATTTGTTTATATAATATAAAACAAAATCCCTGATTAGTGAAATAAAATAATAATTGCTCTATTATTATGTGTCTTCTATATAAAAATATTATAAAAAAATCGTGGATTAGTGAAATAAAATAATAATTGCTTCTATTATTATGTGTCTACTATATAAAAATATTAAAACACTAAATCCCTGGATTAGTGAAATAAAATAATAATTGCTTCTATTATTATGTGTCTACTATATAAAAATATTACATACATCAGAATAAAATGAACCATTAGTTATGGTTATATAATGTGATTACAAATCCCTGGATTAGTGAAATAAAATATTAATTGCTTCCATTATTATGTGTCTAGTATGTAAAAATATTATAAACACCAAATCCCTGGATGAGTGAAATAAAATATTAATTGCTTATATTATTATGTGTCTACTATATAAAAATGTTACAAACACCAGAATAAAATGAATTATTAAATATAGTTCTATAATGTGATTACAAATTCCTGGATTAGTGAAATAAAATATTAATTGCTTCTATTATTATGTGTCTAGTATGTAAAAATATTACAAACACCAAATGCCTGGATTAGTGAAATAAAATAATAATTGCTTCTATTATTATGTGTCTACTATATAAAATTATTACAAACACCAAATCCCTGGATTAGTGAAATAAAATAATAATTGCTTCTATTATTATGTGTCTACTATATACAAATATTACAAACACCAAATCCCTGGATTAGTGAAATAAAATAATAATTGCTTCTATTACTATGTGTCTACTATATAAAAATATTACATACATCAGAATAAAATGAACCATTAGTTATGGTTATATAATGTGATTACAAATCCCTGGATTAGTGAAATAAAATATTAATTGCTTCCATTATTATGTGTTTAGTGTGTAAAAATAGTATAAACACCAAATCCCTGGATGAGTGAAATAAAATATTAATTGCTTATATTATTATGTGTCTACTATATAAAAATATTACAAACACCAGAATAAAATGAATTATTAAATATAGTTCTATAATGTGATTACAAATCCCTGGATTAGTGAAATAAAATAATAATTGCTTCTATTATTATGTGTCTACTATATAAAATTATAACAAACCCCAAATCCTTGGATTAGTGATATAAAATAATAATTGCTTCTATTATTATGTGTCTACTATATAAACATCTTACAAACACCAAAACCTTGGATGAGTCAAA
This sequence comes from Epiperipatus broadwayi, assembly GCA_028023455.1. Taxonomy (NCBI): domain Eukaryota; kingdom Metazoa; phylum Onychophora; class Udeonychophora; order Euonychophora; family Peripatidae; genus Epiperipatus; species Epiperipatus broadwayi. The sequence continues at coordinate 25,186 of JAQFVV010012929.1, forward strand.
TGAAATATTAATTGCTTTTATTATTATGTGTCTTCTATATAAAAATATTACACACATTAAATCTTTGGATTACTGAAAAAAAAAAATAATTGTTTCTATTATTATGTGTCTACTATATAAAAAATATTACAAACACCAAATCCCTGGATTAGTGAAATAAAATAATTGTTTCTATTATTATGTGTCTACTATTTAAAAATATTACTAACACCAACTCCCTGGATTAGTGAAATAAAATAATAATTGCTTCTATTGTTATGTATCTTCTATATAAAAATATTATAAACACCAAATCGCTGGATTAGTGAAATAAAATAATAATTGCTTCTATTATTATGTGTCTACTATATACAAATATTACAAACACCAAATCCTTGGATTAGTGAAATAAAATAATAATTGCTTCTATTATTATGTATCTACTATATAAAAATATTACAAACACCAAATCCCTGGATTAGTGAAATAAAATAATAATTGCTTCTATTATTATGTGTCTACTATATAAAAATATTACATACATCAGAATAAAATGAACCATTAGTTATGTTTATATAATGTGATTACAAATCCCTGGATTAGTGAAATAATATATTAATTGCATTATTATGTGTCTAGTACGTAAAAATATTATAAACACCAAATCCTTGGATCAGTGAAATAAAATATTAAATGCTTATATTATTATGTGTCTACTATATAAAAATATTACAAAACCAGAATAAAATGAATTATTAAATATAGTTCTATAATGTGATTACAAATCCCTGGATTAGTGAAATAAAATAATAATTGCTTCTTTGTAGTATGTGTCTACTATATAAAAATATTACAAACACCAACTCCCTGAATTAGTGAAATAAAATAATAATTGCTTTCATTATTATGTCTACTAAATAAAAATATTACAAACACCAAATCCCCGGATTAGTGAAATAAAATAATTATTGCTTCTATTATTATGTATCTACTATATAAAAATATTACAAACACCAAATCCCTGGATTAGTGAAATAAAATAATAATTGCTTCTATTATTATGTATCTTCTATATAAAAATATTACAAACACCAAATCCCACGATTAGTGAAATAAAATAATAATTGCTTCTATTATTATGTTATCTTCTATACAAAAATATTATAAACACCAAATCCGTGGATTAGTGAAATAAAATAATAATTGCTTCTATTATTATGTGTCTACTATATAAAAATATTACATACATCAGAATAAAATGAACCATTAGTTATGGTTATATAATGTGATTACAAATCCCTGGATTAGTGAAATAAAATATTAATTGCTTCCATTATTATGTGTCTAGTATGTAAAAATATTATAAACACCAAATCCCTGGATGAGTGAAATAAAATATTAATTGCTTATATTATTATGTGTCTACTATATAAAAATATTACAAACACCAGAATAAAATGAATTATTAAATATAGTTCTATAATGTGATTACAAATCCCTGGATTAGTGAAATAAAATATTAATTGCTTCTATTATTATGTGTCTAGTATATAAAAATATTACAAACCAATCCCTGGATTAGTAAAAAATTTAGTCAACTATATTATTATATATAAATGAAAAAAAAATTTATAATATAACTAAAAATAAAAATAACTCTATTATTATTATTAATATAAACTGATTAGAAATAATAATATCCATATTATCTATATTATATTAACCTGATTAGTAAATAAAATATATTTATTGGTACTTTAAATTTTTTTATTAAAACCTGATTAGTGAAATAATATTAATTCTCTATTATTATGTGTCTAGTATGTAAAATATTACAAAACCAAATCCCTGGATTAGTGAAATAAAATAATAATTGCTTCTATTATTATGTGTCTACTATATAAAATTATTACAAACACGAAATCCCTGGATAAGTGAAATAAAATATTAATTGCTTCTATTATTATGTCTACTATATAAAAATATTACAAACACCAAATCCCTGGATTAGTGAAATAAAATAATAATTGCTTCTATTATTATGTGTCTACTATATAAAATTATAACAAACCCCACATCCTTGGATTAGTGATATAAAATAATAATTGCTTCTATTATTATGTGTCTACTATATAAACATCTTACAAACACCAAAACCTTGGATGAGTCAAATGAAATATTAATTGCTTTTATTATTATGTGTCTTCTATATAAAAATATTACACACATTAAGATCGGAAGAGCGTACTGAAAAAAAAAATAATTGTTTCTATTATTATGTGTCTACTATATAAAAAATATTACAAACACCAAATCCCTGGATTAGTGAAATAAAATAATTGTTTCTATTATTATGTGTCTACTATTTAAAAATATTACTAACACAATCCCTGATTAGTGAAATAATATTTGTTCTTATAAAATATTACACAAACCTGATTAGTGAAATAAAATAATAATTGCTTCTATTATTTTGTATCTACTATATAAATATATTACAAACACCAAATCCCTGGATTAGTGAAATAAAATAATAATTGCTTCTATTATTATGTGTCTACTATATATAAATATTACAAACACCAAATCCTTGGATTAGTGAAATAAAATAATAATTGCTTCTATTATTATGTATCTACTATATAAAAATATTACAAACACCAAATCCCTGGATTAGTGAAATAAAATAATAATTGCTTCTATTATTATGTGTCTACTATATAAAAATATTACATACATCAAATAATTTTTATATTAAATCCTGGATTAGTGAAATAAAATATTAATTGTTCCATTATTATGTGTCTATAGTAAAAATATTATAAACACAAATCCTTGGATGAGTGAAATAAAATATTAATTGCTTATATTATTATGTGTCTACTATATAAAAATATTACAAAAATTTTTTTTTTTATTATTACAAATCCCTGGATTAGTGAAATAAAATAATAATTGCTTCTATTATTATGTGTCTACTATATAAAAATATTACATACATCAAAATCTGGATTATAAAAAAAATAATCATATTATGCTATATAAAAATATTAAAAAAAATTTGATTGTAAATAAAATTAATGTATATATGTGTTTATATAAATTTTATTAAAATCCCTGGATTAGTGAAATAAAATAATAATTGCTTCTTTTATATGTGTCTACTATATAAAAATATTACAAACACCAAATCCCTGGATTAGTGAAATAAAAATAATTGCTATTATTATGTGTCTACTATATAAAAATATTACAAACACCAAATCCCTGGATTAGTGAAATAAAATAATAATTGCTTCTATTATTATGTGTCTACTATATAAAAATATTACAAACACCAAATCCCTGGATTAGTGAAATAAAATAATAATTGCTTCTATTATTATGTATCTTCTATACAAAAATATTATAAACACCAAATCCATGGATTAGTGAAATAAAATAATAATTGCTTCTATTATTATGTGTCTACTATATACAAATATTACAAACACCAAATCCCTGGATTAGTGAAATAAAATAATAATTGCTTCTATTATTATGTGTCTACTATATAAAAATATTACATACATCAGAATAAAATGAACCATTAGTTATGGTTATATAATGTGATTACAAATCCCTGGATTAGTGAAATAAAATATTAATTGCTTCCATTATTATGTGTCTAGTATGTAAAAATATTATAAACACCAAATCCCTGGATGAGTGAAATAAAATATTAATTGCTTATATTATTATGTGTCTACTATATAAAAATATTACAAACACCAGAATAAAATGAATTATTAAATATAGTTCTATAATGTGATTACAAATCCCTGGATTAGTGAAATAAAATAATAATTGCTTCTATTATTATGTGTCTACTATATAAAATTATAACAAACCCCAAATCCTTGGATTAGTGATATAAAATAATAATTGCTTCTATTATTATGTGTCTACTATATAAACATCTTACAAACACCAAAACCTTGGATGAGTCAAATGAAATATTAATTGCTTTTATTATT